>VYZP01007385.1:0-18402 GCA_013400635.1 Hypocryptadius cinnamomeus | reverse complement strand
TTAAATCATCTAAGTTATTAATTAAATAAACAATCTCATACCATTTCTCTCACATTAAACAATTTATTAACTAATATTCAAAATATTAGTTAATAAAACATATATAATATATAATAAATATAAAATATTAGTCAAAACATATGACTCTCCAAAACAAAACAACAATTAATTTTTTTTATCAATACATAAACATAAAATGTAAAAACTTTAATAAACTATATAAACCTTTCCAAGCATTCAGTATCTATACATAAAAACATACAACAATTATAAAAAAATAGAACCAAACTCAGATCCTGCATTGCCAGGGGATTGCAGCTCTCCCACAGGGCACTTTTCTTTTTAGTGGGACCAATTTTGAAGTCTGGGTTTGTGAGGGTTCATCTCTGCCAAGCCCACCCTGATTTTTCAGTGTCCTGCCTGCCTTGCAGTTCTTCAGTGCTCACCAGGACTGCTGGGGCATTTAGAAAATAGAGATTTGAAAGTATTTCTCAGGAAAGCTGCACTTTTGCTGCCACACTCAGAGGAACAGTGGGAAGAAAACAAGGATTCCAGAGGATGGCACATTGGTGAAAATTACTGTGAAAATAACTTCCAGTACATGGTGAGGCTTTGCTTCTGCTTTTGGTGTGGGGACCACACCAAAACCCTGGAAAAGATCACACTGCAAGCAAAATCTGAGCATCCTGATCCAGCTTTTTAGTGGGGAGTGGGATTGAAGGGGAGGGAATTCCATCCCTGCCTTCACGTGTGGTTCAGGACTGGGCTTCAGCAACTCGTTAATCCTTTGCCTGGAGCAGAACTGTGACTCCCCTTCTGTTAATTATTAATTTGTCATTTTCAAATCTTATTCTTTTGGAGCAGTTTGGAAGGATGAGGGGGTTGGAAGTGGATTATCTTTAAGGTCCCTTCCCAGCCCGTTCAGTGGTTTTCTGATCTTTGTGCAACAGGCACCTGAGTGCATCTGGGTTTATGCAGATCAGAGGATGTGATTTGCAGGAATTTGTACAGTCAGCCTTCCCTTAATGGCAACCTGTGTGATTCCTTGAATTCTCTGAGGTTGCAGGTTGTTTAAAACAGGTTAGAATTTGATCCTGGTATTCCCAAATTCTGCTTTCCTTAGCAATGATTCTTTCAGCATAATGTTCTTTGGTTTAATATTCTTCAGGGACTGAGTTTGAACGATGTTCTTTGTTACTCGTGCCTCATATCTGCTGTTTTGCCTCTGCTCCCTTTGCTTTATCTCTTAGCTGTGTTTTCTGAGAGCCAGCCAGATGTTAATCTGAATTTTTGCACCGGCAGCCTGCAGTGTGCTCTGTGCTCCAACAGCAGCAGAACGATTCTGGGTGCTCACAGTCCACCCACACACCCTTTGACATTGGCTGCAAAGTCACTTGGATGAAAATCCCAACATCAAACAGGGACTGAAGGGATTCTGCACGTGCAGAGGAGACTGAGATTTTATGAGATTTATCCCCAAGGTCACCAAAATGTGCTCTGCCTTTCCAGGAGTCTTTACTGGGTGGGTCACTCCTCGTGTGCTGCTCAGCCCCCTGGGAGGTGCCAGCCTTGGCATTTTCTGGGAGTGCTTTTTTAAGGCCAGGAGTTCAAATTGAAGGTTTGCTTAAACATTCTTCCCTTTTACATTTCGTTTTGCTGTGAGCTATAAAATTACCCATTTCCTTAAAGATCAAGTTGAGGGTTCACAGATTAATTGATGGTCTAAAAACAGCCTCCTGTGATATTTCCTCATGGCCTGTGTAGGATTATTGTGTGATCTGGTAGGGAATTGTTCTTTTGGATGCATAATTTTGTGCTGTATTCATGATCCTGAGGGCTTTTGGCTTTATTTTGAAAGGTGCTGTAGAAGGAATGTGAATCCCTTTGACATTTCCAAGCTACAGCCCCCTCAAAATTGTAACTCAGTGTCTGCTGAAGGAGTAGATGCTGGCAAACAGGAGCAGCACAGTGAGCAAATACATCCAGGGCAGGGCAATACAGTTAAATTTAGGGGGAACTCAGTAATTTAGATTTTTTTTTTTTTTCCTATTTGAGGAACAGAAAGGGGGCTTTTCCACACCTCCACCTTCCCTGTCATCCAGTGTCCATGAATTCCTGAAAAAGTCTTTCTCTTTCCAAAAGTCTCTCTTTCCATTGTAGTCCTGGCTGAGATATTGGAAAGGCAAAACCTTCTGAGGGCGTGGAGAGTATTTAAAATACCTTTGTGAGCAGAGAACTGAAACTTTTGGAGATTTTTGGGTGTCTGCTTGAAAAGGCTCTGCATGATATTGAAAGAGCTGCCCAGTGAAAATGTGGTTGCAGGGGTTGTTGGCCCTTTTAAACTTCACAGTGCCATGTTTGGGGTTTTGGGAGGACGTTGTGCTAATGTGGCATTAAGGAACAGAAAAAAAAGCAATGGCTTTTCCATTGTAGGGGGAAAATTGATCTTTTTTGGGCTGTAATTGATTTGTATTTGTAGGGTTTTTTTCCTTGCTAAATAGCCTGGCTGTGTCAAAATAAGGCCCAGCACCTCATGAAGATGCTGATGATGCTGGCATTTCTGCACCTGCTTAATTTGGGTTTGCAGGGGAGGCCAGCGAGGCTGCCTGGGAGACTTCACTGCAGAGATGTGCTGGCGTGGCACAGCAGAGCCCGGTGCACTTTAATGAATCTGAAATCATTCCCACCACACATTTGCTGAGCCTCAGCTTATTTTTGCAATCCTGAAAACGGCTCATTAATTGCTGGGAGCCTGACCATCCCTTTGGACCAAAGAAGTTGGGGCCAAATTAGAGTTTCTCTTAAGCAGAGCTGACTTGTTCCTTTAGGGCGGCCTTGGGTAGTTGTGTTTGTTTTAAAGGAGACTTTGGGTTGAAAACATTATTTTTTTAATTTATCTGCCTCATTTTGTATCTGATTTTTTTACAGAGCCATAGAATGGGTGATTTTGGCACACATTTGTAAGTTTTGAGCCTTCTATGCTCCAGGCTGTCCCTTTGCTGGACACTCCAGGTGTGACCTCTGCACTCACCCAAACTCCTGCTGGCTTCTCCCTCAGCCTCTGAACCGTCCCATCCTTGGGCTGATGCCTTGGAAAGGCTGGGCAGGGACAGAGGCTGGGCAGAGTTAAAGAATAAAGTAGGGATTTATTAAAAGAATCTCCTGAATGGATCCACCTTGAGCAGCACAAGAGCCCAGCCAGGGCTACACCCAAGTGTGGTATTTTTGGGGTCCCCCGGACAAAGGGAAGAAGGAGGAATTTGACTCCATGTTCTTAGAAGGCTAATTTATTATTTTATGTTACTATATTATATTAAAGAATGCTATACTAGAACTATACTAAAGAATAGAGAAAGGATACAGACAGAAAGCTAGAAAGATAATAATGAAAAATCATGACTCTCTCCTCAGAGAGTCTGACACAGCTTGGCCACAATTGGCCAATAAATAAAGACAATTCACATGCAACCAATGAAACAATCACCTACCACATTCCAAAGCAGCAAAACACAGGAGAAGCAAATCTGATAATTTTTTTTTTTTACATTTTTCTCTGAGGCTTCTCAGCTTCCCAGGAGAGAAATCCTGGCAAAGGGATTTTTCCAGAAAATATGACAGTGACACCCAAGATGAACCAAAATGGTCCCAAAATGCACGAGCGCTCCCGGGGTCTCTCCCTGTGATCAGCTCTGCTCCATGTGCAGATTGCAGTTCATTGGCCAATTCCAGCTTTAGCCCATGCACTCCCATCCTGCTTGTTTTTCTCTCTCCAGCCCACGCTGGTTGTGCTCTGGGGCTGAGATTTGGATCATTTGTCCTTGGTGCCCAGCTGGAGCAGGAATTGTTTTGTCTCCTTGCTCTGTGCAGAGAGCTCACCATCCCATAACAGGAAGCCCAGACCCACACACCAAAGCAGCTCAGAATGTGAAAAATATGAAAGCTAAACCTGAGGCATCAGATTAGGATCACTTTTGCAGGGATAATCTGTTCATATTTTAGTGATTTCCCTCTCCATGTTGCTGTGTTTCACTGGAGGGTGAGGTTGTGCTCTATAAATACCCACACAAGTTGTAAATAGAATTTGTACAACTCGATGCTGCTGCTTTCGTGCACAGATTGAAAAGATCTCGGATTTAACTCTTGTTTTCTTTTGGATCTCAGGTGCTGTAATATCCTCTCAGATCCTTGTTCTCCTGTGATCTGGTGGATGGAACAGGCTGGGTTATTTTGGAGTGTCAGAGGCTGTTCAGGAGCTGTTCTGTTGCCTGCCTGGTGTGTTTTCCTCATTCCCCAAATTCCCATCTTCCCTGAATTTCGTGCTCTGCTCCTTCCTTTCTGCTGCATTATTGTCTGCAATACTTCCTATTGATTGTGTGTGTTGGGGATGATTTCCTCTGCTGAGCACAGTTGTGAGCAATTGGAAGTCATTTGCTCAGAGAAGGGTTTGGGCTTCTAAGATGGAGAAGATTGTTTAAAATCTCTTCTGCAGCCTGATTTGAGGAGGTTGGATACTCTTGTTAGGGGAGTTGTCATTTTATTAAGGCCACTTGGTGCATCTCTGTCTCTTTGGTTGGCTTTGTTTTCATCCAGCAGGAAAAGCTTTTTCATTTAAGTTTAAAAAAACTTATGTTGTGAATTAAATTTCATATTCCATTTTGGGGTTCTCCAAACTGTTTCTTGAGAAGAGAAAACAGCAAAAAATTCAATTTACTCACTGTCAGATCAGTCTTGTGGGGACTTCAGGGAAAAAGAGCATTTTGAGGTGGAGAGAGATTTATTTCCAATATTGCCCTGCAAGTTGTGAGTTGTTGGGAGAGGTGAATAATCCACGTGCCATAATCTGTCAGAACTGGAACAGCTTCTTGCAAAATGTTCTATTTCTAGGATTCAGCCAAGAGTTTAGAAATCACCTGTTCCTATCTGATGTTTGAGCTGGGTTTTCCTGAATTTGCAGGGGTTTCAGGGAGGTTGGATTTATGGGGTGGGGAGCTCTGGCCCTGATCCAGAGGGGCAATTAATGGGATGGGCTGATGGAGGGATCCTTCCCAGGCTGGAAGTGGTGCCTGAGGGTTCTGCTGGCTCCTGGCCAGGCTGCCCAGCACCCTGCAGGAGAAAGGCAACATTTTTATAATAACAATAATATTTCCTTTAATTCTATACTTTATGTAATTTGAATTTTATGTCATTTGAATTTTATAAAATCCCTAAAATTTTAGAGATTTTAAGGTGTGTGAGCAGGGCCAGGAGTTAGACTAGATGATCCTGGTGGGCCCCTTCCCACTCAGGATATTCTGTGATTATTATAAATATTTTATAATAAATAAGCACAAGTGCAGCCTTTTCCAGAAGGTGGTGGCAGCTCATTTTCATATCTTTACTGGGAAATAGCCCAGCCTGAATCTCCCAAGGTTCAGAGTGTGTTTTATGGAATATCAAGTGTGTTTTATTGGGTATCTCTGGCACTTCTGGACCAGGAGGATAAGGAAATAAAGTTGTCATTTGTATTCTGCTGTTTGTCAACCTGCAAACAGGGGGATCTGGGGATAACAGTTCATTATTTACTTAACAAAATCTGTCACAATGGGGATTAAAAATGTCATTTCTCCAGAAGCAGAGGGCTTGGATGTACTGCAGGAGCCAGGCACCTGTGTCAGAGCTGTTGTGTTTCCGTGTGGGAATGGATAAGAGCATTTTCTCCTTGCTTCCAGCCCTGCCCTGCACTGAAAATGGAGAATTAACATTTTTTAAAGACAGGGCATCTAATTTCTCCAAGAACTGGAGTGTTCTGCATTCCTGAATTATCCTCATCAAAAAAGCTGCCCTTGAAACTCCATTCCTGACCTGCTGAACAGATTCCCAAGAATTCCCAAACCTAAATAGATTTACAGGTTGATTTACAGCTCCAATTAAATCATGGAACCATCCAGATCATCTTGTCCAACCCTCAACCTGTCATCAGAGGAAGAACAATGTGGGAAAAGTAGAAAAGTTTGGGGGTTTTGGTTGTGTCGGGTTTTTTTCCTTCTCTGTTCTCCAAACTCATGAGCTTCTCCAAAAAAGAGAAGAGTTTTTGAGTCCAGAGGTTGCTCAGCTCCCATGATGTTCGTGTTTCAGGCACCTCTGAAATCCTCAGTTTCAATCCCTGCCCTGGGTTGGGAGAATTGGATTCAAGTGGAACTTTCTGCAGAGAAGTTGCTGCAGAGTGTAGGGAGCAATTAGAGAAGGCAGGAGACACCTTCTTGCTAATAAAATCCAAGACAGCTCAGTGACCCAACAGCTTCAGGGCACACAGTAAAGGAGATTTTTTACTGATTATTTTTCAGAGAGAACAAGTGGTGGGTTTTTTTTTGTTTTGTTTCTTTTAAGAGAACAAAAATGAATAATAGGCCCTTTCTGCAAATATAACTTAAATAAGAGATCTTAAAGGTAGTAGGACAGTGACAAAGAAAACGCTTTCTGCAGTTTTATCTTTACAAATGGAAATGTCTAAAATCCGTGATGGCTCTTCAGTCAGAGGCAGATGAAGGGGTATTATGTGGCTGCATCTTGTTGTCATGATAATTCAAGAGGGACCATTTTCTTATCCATCTGAAAGCTGGGTGGTGATAGATGTCAAATATTTGTCCTGGGTGGTAAAGTAAATATTTGCCATCTACCTGTCCCCATCAGTGAGCAAATCGCTTGCAAACAACACCATATTGCAAGGAGGAGGAACAAAATGGCATAAAAATTAAAGATGAAGCCACTGAATGAAAAGGAGACACTAAATAAACCTTAAAAGTTAAATAAAAATGAGGTGGATGGATTCCCTTGTGATGGAGAAAGCCAAATTACAGAGTGCATTATGCAAAGGTGGTGAGATGACAAATGTCAGTGGGAATCTGTAAAGCTGTTTGCAGACCAGGCACGGAAGACAGACTTGTTGTAGGAGGTGGGGGAACATGCCTTTATTTAAAGAATTCCTCTGTCTAGGGAGAGAAAAACTCAGAGTAAGAGGGGGCCACGTCCAGGGACAAAACCCCTGTGCTGTAGGAACTGGAGGGTGTAGGCAGGAATTCTGTCTGGGGACTGAGGAGTGGGGAGTGGAATTTCTCCTTTTTTTTTTTATGGAATGAAGCTGTGCCAGGAGGTTTAGGTTGGGTTTTAGGAAAATTTCTTTCCCCAGAGGGTGGTGGGTACTGAACAGGCTCCCCAGGGAATGGGCACATTCCCAACAACGTTTGGACAAAGCTCTCAGGGATGCACAGGGTGGGATTTTAGGGTGTTTGGACTGGGTGAGTCCCTTCCCACTCAGGATATTCTGTGATTAAACATCCAGAGGAGCAGGCTGAGTAAGGCTGAGCATCAAATAATAAAATTAACAGAAAAGGAGGTAAAGCAAAAACCCAAATTCCAAAGTCCTAAACAGGGAAAGAAAGTGAAATTCCTCATTGGGTGCTGCTTCTCAGTTGTCCAGTCCTGGGATGATCTTGTTTTGGAGAGAAAGAAAAGCACCAAACAGACAAACACTGCAGCTGCCAAGGCTGGAGCTGTGTGTTTTTGGCACAAATAACTTAAAATGTAGAAATTGAGCCCCAGGAGAGCTGATAAGCTGAGATATTTTTGAGAGGAGGCTGTAGGAGGGAAGTGAAGATGACTGTTGTGGGTTTTGTGGAGCAAATCTATTTGATGGATCTTTAGACCCTTAAAAACAAGACACCTGCAGAAGGCATCGTGGGTTTGTTGAATTGCACAAGATTTTGTGTTAAAAAAGGAAAAAAAATCTACATTATGGGAAAGAGAAATGATTTCTTTGAAACCAGTCTGGAGTGTAGACGAGGAAAAAACCCAGAAACTCTTCCCTTCTGGTAATAAAAACACCCAGGCAGAGCTGGAGGCTTTAGAAAGAACACAAAAATGAATTTAAGCTCCAAGGCACGATGTCAGAAGACTTTTTTAGGAAGGAGGAGTCTGAAGTCACTGAGGAGGCAGGAAAAATCAGCAGCCTCTCCTTAAAGCCTCCAGCTGAGGATTGGAGAACAAGCAGAAATGTCTTATTTACATCTACAAAAGAGCCTGCAAATTATTTATGTAGTGGAAAAATTGGCTCTTGTGAGGTTTATTTATTTATTTAATCACTCAGAGCAATTTAAATGGATAAAGAACTTTGCAGTGGGGTTATTTTGTTGGTTGCTGGGGTTTTTTTGTTTTTTCATTGCAAAAAAAGAAAACCTGACCAGGAGATGTAAACTAAGAATCAATGGAAAATTACCATAATGGAAGGAAGAAAGGTTAATTCTGATTTGGCGATGATCCTTGTGGTGCTGAGCAGGGCTTCAAAAAGGGCTGTGACAGCAGGGGTGTCTGCAAATTTTGATGCCTGCCACAAAATCTTCTGTGTTATTTGGGACAGGAAGGGACTGAGGGATCTGTGGGATGTTTACATAAGTGTGGTGAGGGGGAAAATAAAATTACTGGTTGAGATTCCATGGTTCTGAATAAGGCAAAGGCAGGAAAGTGGCATTTTTAGGAGGCTCAGTGGCAACTTCTGTGAATGTGCAAATTGTGATCCGTACTGGGGGATGGTGGGGAGTGTAAAGGATGGATATCCAAGGAAATTTTATATTATTTTATAGGAAGGAATGCTGGCAACCTCAGTGGTGTCTGCCAGGAACTGTCTGGGCTAACCCTGAAGGATATTGCAGGACAGGAAGGGATTAGGATGGGGGCAGGGGATGTTTGGAGCACATTCACCTTTGTCTTGGTTTGGAAAGCCAGGTGTCTGCTGAGGAAGGCAGGAGCCTCCCTTGAAATGGAAAATGCAAACCCCCTCTCTCTGAATTATTGTAATTTTGAAATTAAGGGGCTCTCAGGAAAAGATATGGGAATAGGAATAACAGTTCTTTACTAGGAAAATTAAAAATACAAATGCAATAGTACAAATAAACCAAACCACAGCCAGAGTCAGAGCAGGAGCTGCCCCCTGTGGGTCAGGGTGGTGGCACAGTCCCATCCCATGGGGGCTCAGCCCTCCTGCAGTGCCAGCTGTGGTTCTGCTGGAGCAGGGATCCTGGACAAGGGGGGAGTTTTCCTCTGAAGCTCCAGGGCTGCTGGAGATGGGCCTGCTCTCCCTCTGGGAATGCAGGGCAGAAGAAAGCTGCTCCTCTGGGAATGCAGTGGGCAAAGGCTGCTGTGGTGTTCCAGGGGCAGATTGTATCCAGGTAGGAATGCTTGGCTCCTCCCCTGGGCGGAGCATCTCCCCATGGGATGATGGAATTTGCTCAGCCATGCAGGGACACTCAGTGGCCATGGACAGCAGAGATCTCCTGGAGGGAGGATTGGCTGTGGGAGAGATAAAGAAAACTGCCCCATGGACAGAGATAACTGCCCCACCTCTGACAGATGGGGGTGGAACACACACATTTCTCACAGCCCAGGACAACCTTCTGCCCTGGGAAGAAAGGCTGGAAAAGTTGGGTTTGATTCCCTTAGGAAGAGAGCAGATGAGGAGGATGATAAAATCATGGGTGGGAAGGGGAAGTGGCAATTCCTGCTTCTTCCTGCTCCAAGACACAGAACTAGAGGATAATTTGGGTTGGAGGGGACCTCAAAGCTCACCCAGTTCCCACCCAAACCATGGGCATGGACACCTTCCACCATCCCAGGGTGCTCCAAGCCCCATCCAGCCTGGCCTTGGGCACTTCCAGGGGTGGGACAGGGGCCATCAGCAGGGCTGTGGGGCAGGGAATGGGTGGGGGAAAGGTTTTTGGGACTGCAGCTGAGTGGAGGAGCTGCTGCTTGAATCAAACTCCCTGTGCCAAGCTCCGTGTTCTTGGAACCATGGAATTAAGGTTGGAAAAGAACTTTGAGATCGCCAAGTCCAACCATCACCACCACCACGGTCACCACTAAAATATGCCCTTAAATGTCACATCCACACTTTTTTTGGACACTTCCAGGGATGATGACTCCTTAATTTCTTCATCATTTACTGTTCTGTGTGGGCCTAAAATTTACTACTAGAAATGGACTGAAGTGGGAAGATGTTCAGGCATGAAATACCTTCCAAAAATCTGTGTTTCACATGAATTATGGGCAGATTTACAGGTGAAGTGAATGAAACTCCTTGTCTGCTCTGCCTGTCAGATTTAAGGAGATAAATCAAATCCGTGGGGTTTAGATGCTTCTCTGGGTATTGTTTCCTCTTGCAGAGAATTTTATTACGGGCTGTCACCCTCCTCTCCCTCTCTGTAGTACCAGAAACGAGGTCAGGTCTGAGGGAATCAAAATAAGCTGGAAATTGGACAAATCTGAAGAAAATGTTATGAACCCCAGTGATTATTATAGCACTATTTATATTTTAAAAATATATATAATATATATAATTATAAATATATAAATGTATTATATTTTATATTTATAAATAGAAAATATTTATAAATATGTACATGTATTTAATAAAAATCTAAATATTTATAAACATATAGGTGTATATATAAATATATAAAGTGTATTTATCACTATGTGGTCCCTTCCAGCTCAGAATATTCTGGAATTATTGTATTATCTGAAGAAAATAATACATTAAATACTATGAATACTATGAAATCCAGTAGAGCAGTGGTAGCCAAGTTGTGCCAGGGGAGGTTTAGGTTGGGTGTCAGGGAAAAATCCCTCATGCAAAGGATTTTAAAGTCCTGGCACAGCTGCCCAGGGCAGTGATGGAGTCCCCATCCCTGGAAGTGTCCAAAAGCAACTTTTGAGGATGGGGTTTAATGGTGAACATGGTGATGGCTGGGTTTGATGATCTGGGAGGTCTTTTCCAGCCTAAATGATTCCAGGATTCTCTGATGAAGGATTTAGGGAAAAAACCTAAGGTGGAGGGTGGCCTTTGGCTTCAAACCCATCAAGAGAGTTGGAAAGGGGAATGGAATTGTGTTTTCCAGGGTGTGATCCTATAGGAAGTGCTGAGTTAAAGCCTGGCCAAGGAGGCTGGAACTGACTGGAAGTCATTTGCTCAGAGAAGGGTTTGGCTTCCTGAGATGGAGAAGTTTGTTTAAAATCTTTTCTGCAGCCTGATTGGAGGAGGTTGGATACTCTTGTTAGGGGAGTTGTCATTTTATTAAGGCCACTTGGTGCAACCCTGTCTCTTTTGTTGGCTTTGTTTTCATCCAGCAGGAATGTTGTATTTATAGGGACCCTCATGGCAGGGAGGAATGATGAATCTGACTCCATGTTCTCAGAAGGCTAATTTATTATTTTATGATACTATATTGTATTTAAGAATACTAAACTATACTATACTAAAGAATACAGAAAGGATACAGACAGAAGGCTAAAAAGATAATAATGAAAACTCGTGACTCTCTCCAGAGTCCCAACACAGCTTGGCCCTGATTGGCCAAAGAGTGAAAACAATTCACAGAAACCCAATGAAACAATCACCTGTGGGTAAACAATCTCCAAGCACATTCCACATGAACACAACACAGGAGAAGCAAATGAGATGAGAATTATTTTCCTTTTTCTCTGAGGCCTCTCAGCTTCCCAGGAGAAGAATCCTGGGCAAAGGGATTTTTCAGAAAATGTGGATGCCACACAGGAAAAGCTTTTTCATTTAAGTTTAAAAAATCTTATGCTTTCCCTTTTTTCCTGTCTGTCCCAATGGAGACTGTGTGTAAGCAGGGAGTGATTTTGGGGTGTTTTCTGTGGTTCTGTATCCCCCTTAAGAACTGCCACCCATCTCTCAGCCAGGACATTCCTGGGAAGTGCTGGGAATGGACTGGGTGTTCTCCTGAGGTCTCTTCCAGTTTTTTGTGGTTCCTGGAAAATCTCTGGGATTACAGCCCCACCAGGCACAGGGATGGGTGAAACACCAGAGAGCCAATCCACCAGCTCAGGGGTGCCAGAGCTGTGCCACTTTTCCTGTGGGATTCAATTCCAAAGGCTGCCCTGCAGGTTGGGATTGGGAAGAACGTGGCAATTAAATGTGGAATTAACGGGAGGGGGAAGGGACGTGTTGCATTTAACTTCACACTCGTGATTTAAGTGCCAGAATTAAAATCATCAGCTCCCTGTGTGGTCTCCTTATTTGTGAGAACTCAAGTGACATTAAAATTGGATTAAAATGAGCTTTTGGTTGAAGGGCCGATATTAAAATCAAGGGAAGCTGAAGGAGGAGGGGAGGGGGTGGTTTCCCTGCAAACTCCCCGTTGGCAGAGGGGAATTGTGTGTTTTTATATGGATCTGCACCCATCCTCCTCCTCTTAAAAGCTTTATCCTCACTGCAGCCATGCCCCAGCATCCTACTTGCCTTGATTTATCAATTATTTACACTTGGGCTGTAATGCATCGAAACTTTTGGAAAATAAAGGTGGATATTAGTGCTGCATTTCTGACTGATAGGAGCGGGGGAGCCGCAGCAGACTAATGGAAGGGAATAAAGGGAGCACTTGGGAGCTGCTGGCTCATCCTTGACAGTGATTTGTGTGTCTGCAGGATTTCCAAGTGCTCAGAGTGTTTAAAATGTGCCTGTTGCCTTTCCTTTGTCTGCCTGCAACCTGTGGACCTGGAATTTTTTAATTTTTTTTGCCCTTCCTTGGATCCTTCTCTTCTCGATGCCATTTTTATGTGAATCTTGCAGATATTAATGAATGCACTCTGGATCTCTTGGATTCCTGGGCCTGGAGCTTTGTTCCACCCTGTGTGGTCTCTGCTAAGCCTCTTCCTTTTATCCCTTGTAAATAAAAGTGACAAATCTCCCTGTCCTGTTGTCCAGCTGAGTAATGGAACTTCTTCCATCCTTCTCTTCTCTCTCAACCTCCATGAACTGTTGCTGTGGGGGTTTTTAACTGATTTTTTTTAAATTAATTTATTTTATTTGAAATAATTCTGTTAGCTGGAAGCTGCTGGGAGGGGGATGGAGAGCTCCTAACAGCTTTTTTTAATCCATGGGAAGGGATTGGTGTCACACACCAAGAAATAGGTGACTCTCCTCGCTGCCAACATTATTAGATTGCAGGAGACAGTAAATTCACAGACTCCCTCGTGAGTCACAAATGTCTTAAAAAACCTCACAAGTAATTATCTGAAATGGAGACAAGTTAATGTAGGTTTGTCTCTTCTAATTCTTGTTCATGGTTAGCAGCCATGTAGTAATTAGCTTTTTTCCTGAAGTTATATTTATGTATGTTAAATGTACCGTGACAAAACTGGACATGTAAACTGATGGACTGACAGGCCCCTTGATTTTTTTTTTTTTTTGATTTACAAGGGATGCAAGAAGGAGTTTTTTGTATAATTGTGGTAGCTTGAAGTGATGGGTGATGCCTGTGCAGCATCCTGAGTAAATAAATGCACTTTTAGCCTCAGAAATTTCAGAGCAGAGGGAGTTGGTGCAGGGGGAGTGGTTGGATCTCAAAGGATGGAATTTGCCCAGGTAGTGGCAGCTTTTCTTCTGAGCAAGCAGCACTTCAGTGCTTGGAAAACTGGCAGAGTGCAGGAATGGATGCTCAGCCATCTGCTTTATCCTGGCTCCACCCTGTGGCATTCCCCTGCCAGTGGCACACACATTCCAAGGAATTCTGCATCAGCCTGGACCTGGGGCTTGGTGCCAGTGCAGGATTTGGTGTTTTGTAAGGGCTGAGGTGTTAAACACATGCACTGTGTTTTCCTGCTGCTCTCCCAGGCAGGGTCAGGTCTGTTTGGGGTTATCCATTTTGGAATTATCCATTTTGGAATTATCCATTCCTGTCTTTGCTGTTCAGTGCCATGTACCAAGAAAATGAATATTCAGGGACATTGGAACCTGAATTCAAATATCCAGCCTTCTGGCCCACATGAAACATTTTACCTTTTTTCCTTCAATTTTCAAACCAAACCTGTCCCCACCTCTCTCATGCAATTGCAGTGGAAGCAAAGAAGATCATCATTAAAAATGCCCTGTGTGGAATTTCAGCAGGAAGGGCCAGGCTCTGGGATTCCTGTTGGGGACAATCTGGATGAATTCACACCTCAAACCATGACAGAGGTGTTCTGCAGTAAAAATCAGGATGGAGATGTCAGGCTGCTGTTCAGGAGAGGCTCTTCCTGAGCAGCAGCACCAAAACATTGCTTAAATCCTGTAAGAACACAAAGTGGAGGGGGTTTTGTGTGAGGCTTTTAGCTGTAAAGTGGATTCCTGTTGCTGCTGCATTTACACTTCCTTTTGGCAGTCTGAGGAGCTGTTTGTACTGAAGGGAACAATGACAGTGCGTGCTTGGGGTGGGTGTGGAAGCCACGGAGTGATTCCAGCAGCACTTACACTCTCCTGGGCAAGCAGGAGTGATGGCTGCAGGTCTGGCTGCAGGAATTTTATCTCGAATCATTTGAACACTTGCCAAATCCAGTGTTTTCTAGCAGGGCAAAGAGTGTGCTCAGGGATGGGGAGTGCTTTGGAATTTAAGTGGAGGATTCAGCTGGCGGTTCAGGTGAGGCAGCCCCAGCTGCTCTGGCAATTCCAGCCCAGCCAGGAATTCCTCATTGCCAAGATCCCATCCATGGCTGCCCTCTGGCAGTGGGAGCCATTCCCTGTGTCCTGTCCCTCCAGGCCTTGTCCCCAGTCCCCCAGGGTGCTCCAATCCTTCCTTGGACATTCCAGGGATGCAGGGGCAGCCCCAGCTGCTCTGGCAATTCCAGCCCAGCCAGGAATTCCTCATTGCCAAGATCCCATCCATGGCTGCCCTCTGGCAGTGGGAGCCATTCCCTGTGTCCTGTCCCTGCAGGCCTTGTCCCCAGTCCCTCTGCAGCTCTCCTGGAGCCCCTTCAGGCCCTGGGATGTGCTGGAAGCTCTCCCTGGATCCTTCCCTTCTCCAGGTGAGCACCCCCAGCTCTGCCTTTTCCTTCTCAGTTCCAGTTCCATTCTGATAATCAATTGGGTTTTTTTTACCTGCCAGTAATAGAGGAGGAAAGATAATCTTTACCTGGGAATTGAAAGCCTCTTGCTTCTCCCTGCCCATTCCTTGTCCCTGTGTAGGAATTAATTTCATTGTTCCTACTCCATCCCTTTAAAGGAGTCAGAAGTGTCTTGAAGGTCACATTCCTCCTTGAAACTAATGATGGTGTTTTTCCTAATCCCATTACAAGGCCCCTGGTATCATTAGATGGAGCTGGTACTGTTGAGCTTCATTTGATAAGCTGATGAAAGGGGGAGGAAAAGGCTCCCTGATGCAGAAAGGCATTCAGGGATCTGCTGGAATGGAACATGTTCACAAACATTATAATCTGCTTAACACTGGCATTTTGGTGCTGCACCTTTAGAGAGCAGCATAAAAGGCAGAAGGGAGCAATCCTGATGGATGCTTTAAAAGCTGGAATGCCTCATGCACAGCAGCTGGAAACAGCTGGAAATTTTTATTGGGTGGGGTTTTTTTTCCCCCCAAGCCTGAAAATGAGAATTTTGTCTATGCTGTGAGCTCCCCCCTCTGGCTTCACAGTATTTGGAACAATGTCAAAGACCCCGAAGCCTCACAGAAACAGGTATTTCTGCAACGAGCTCAGGGGCACTTCCCTTGTTAAAATGTGATTTTTAAACCTCCAAAACCAGACTGCTGCCAGCACTGCTACAACTCCCACCCGTTTGGGAAGGGGATGAATGCAAAGCCACGGGTATTGTGGGTTTGACAAAGAGGTTCTGTAGTTCTGCTCTCATTTCAAAGACCTCAGTGGCCTTAAAGCTGGGCTGGAAATGGTGGCTGCTGGGCTGGTGTCAAAGGGGAACGTGCCCTTTCATCAACCTCTTGGTGGCACTGGGCTCGTTCTACAGAAACCTCCATTCCTGCCCTGGAATTTTGCTGTTCTTTTGTAGGAACTCTTCATGCCTCTAATTTTTGGGGCCGTGTCTCTCTTTTAGGTGCTTTGCCTCCGGGCCACGGTTGTGAGTTCAGGTGTGGTTGGATCTTAGAGGGTTTGGTCAATTAGAAAATGCCAGTGTGGGTTTAAAAGGGGTCAGGAAAGCATTTGGGGTTGGTTGAAGGGGGATGGTGGGTGCCAGGATCTTAAATCTGAAAAGGGTGAGATCTGAAAGTCAATTCTGACAAGCAAGAGATGAAATAGAAATCTACAAAATGTGGGATTTTTTAAATGCAGCATCACAGCCCTTCCTGTGACATCTGTTTAAATACCTTTTATAGATAATGAGGCAACAACCCTGAGTTTAACTATAGCAGATTTCCTTTTTTTACTCCACTTTTCCTCGTTCACACCAGTCTGTAAATCCCTTTTTGGGTGATGTCTCCTGTTACAGCAGCAGATTAGGAAGAGGTGGGTGGAAGTTTCCTGGGGTGGAAGTTTCCCTGCTCATCCTCCTTTTTTCAAGTCATTCTGATGATGTTTTTAATTGATCTGGAGGAAGGTGAAGCAACTGGTGGCTCTGTAGTTCTCTTGTTCACTTTAATTAACTTTCATTGTCCTTACACCATTCATTTTCTCTCTGTTTACACTCTTCTCTCACTATTTGCTATTCCAAGGCCAAAGTCTCTGCTCCTCAATTCCCGTGCTCAACCTCTGAGCCAATCCCAGGTGCAGCTGCCCTTCCCTCACATTAGGATTGGAACAAAATACTTATTTTACAATATTTTGCCATAAAGCATCCTTGGTGGGTCCCACAGCTGTGTGTGGCTGCTGGACAGCCCTGCAGAGAAGGGCAGGATGCACACACTGATAACAAAATCCACATGGCCCTGCCAGTGAGTTGAAATCAGAGACTGAAATCCTCCCAGTTCATGAGAATAAATCTTAACTCAGATTTAAAACAGGCCTTGGACTCCTGTCTGAGCTGCATATTCACTTTTTATATTGGTTCTAGCAGGTCTGGAGGTCATAAATGTGCAAACCCAATAAATTATCAGCACAAGGGAGGGAGCCCAGGGCTTGGACTGGTCACTGGGAGCATGGTGGGTGGCCCAGGGCTGGAGCTGGGGAGCAGCAAGCAGCACTCTGGCTGCTCTCAGGAGTGTCTGGCACCAAAGCCTGCTGCAGACACACTAAATTTCCTCCTGCTGGAGAAGTTTGTGTACTTTTGACTGGTGCTAATTGATGGGCTGTGCCCTGGAGGGGCATAAATCTCTGCGAGTCAGATTTATGAGGACCCTTATGTTTGTTTGGCAGCGTGAGGCTTGTTCCAGGGATAAATGGAGCGAGCAGGGAGAGCTGACACGCTGAAAAATGGGAGATCCTGTTTCTCCCCTGGAATCCTGCACTTCCAGAGCCATAAAAGCTGAATTCCTGGCGTTTGGGACGAGCAGCTGGGAGCTGGGGAGCCGAGGGCTGGGAGATGTGCAGGTGTTTCCTGAGGGAAGCATCCCAGGTATTTTTGTTCCCGTGTGCTGGAGGGATGTCACATGTTTTTGTCAAGTGCCTGATTAAGTTTGACATTTGAAAATAGAACTTCACGCCGAAATAAGTACTGTACTTGTGAGTATTTAATTAAGATGTTTAGTTCCTGTCAAGGTTGGTAGTTTCTCTTTCCTGTTAAGGGCAATGCATCTTCAACTGCTGGAATTTCAGAAACCTGTACTTAACCTTTCCTCGTCATTCCATTTACATAGAAATCTGATTAACAACTTTTAAAGTTCAGAAGCTGCGACTAAATGCAATTAAAGCCCTTGTGGAGTCGGTTATTAAGAGCTGGCATTTAATGAAGACTGAGGGCACACTACTGTTACCATCCACACTGGAGCAGGATGTCTTCAGCAATTAGCTGAAGGCATGGAATACACAAAGTGTGCTGTATTACCCAGCACTGAACATGCTTGGTATTTAAGCAACATGCTGCCTTTGTTTTTTTTTTATCTTTGCCCCTCTCTTTGCTGGATTTTCTGTGGCAGTTTGAGCTGCAGAAGCTCAGCTCAGGTGGGTTCAGCACAGCCCTGGTTTTGCTGTGCATTAGAATTCTTCCCTGCAAGGTGGATGGCACTAAACACGAGTGGAGGAAGCCCTTTTCTTTGTGATTTAAAAATGTTTAGCTTTACTTCACTTAGGAGTATAAATTTCTAGCTGTATTCTTCCCCACCTCCAAATTGTGCAGAGCCACTGGAGCTTGGCTAAATTATAATTGCAGAGCAGAAATCTGTACTCAATTACTTGTTCAACTCTTCCACTCCTCCTTGACCTTTTTGTGTGCTGCATGAGCAAAAGGAAGTCCAGTCAAACTCAGAGGGGCATTTCACCCTTCAGGGAAATGCTTTATTTTGTGCCATCTACAAGGCAGGTGGTAATTGCACCTTTCTGATCAAGTTCCTTGTTTTGGTGCATTTTAGGCTGCATTTGGCTTGTAACTTGACCAGATTTATTTCACCAAGTTATCACTCATATCAGAAGGACCATGTGCTAATGAGATACTTGGACTAGAACTGTAGAACCATGGAATGGTTTGGGTTGGAAAGG
>VYZP01007384.1:18318-35171 GCA_013400635.1 Hypocryptadius cinnamomeus | reverse complement strand
AGCAGAACTGGTTGTTGTCTCCAGCTTCCTGCACGGGGAGAAGTGCAGCCTGACCACAGCGTTCATCAGCACCGCCACAGAGATGTCCTTAGGCAGAAATCTTTGTTTTTATTGTCTGCACAAGTCTTATTTCTGAGGGAGGACAAGCAGCAGAGCTTCCTCCTCGCTTGGGTTATCATCAGCAGATTCTGGGGAAAACCATTCTGAAACACTCCAATTTTAATCTGATTTTAATTTAGAGTAAGAGCTAATAATGGGATAAATCACATTATTCCATCATGGGAAACATATTTTGTGGTAGATTTGTATTCTTTGTTTACAGCCAGAGAACAAATTTCAGCCTGGTGATCACCACTGCTTTTGGTAACTATATAAATTAATTCATGCTTAGAGCACACATTTCCAGTAAAAGGAAATCACAAATCAACACAGGATGACAAATAGCAACGTTTGTATCAAGAGGATGAGACCTTTCTGTAACAAAAATCCCCTCCAGCTTCAGTGCTGCTGAGACATTGTTTTAAATACTAGGTAACTGTAAACACCCCCAGCTCCACCTTGTGGAAATACTGCCCGTGGCACTTCGAGTTTTAATTCCACCACTGCAGTAACTTGCTCTGTGTTTGAACAACTCCAAGCAGAGGAGAAACGTCCCACAAAAATCCCCTAATTTGGGGATTAGTGCAAAACAAGGGCTGCTGAATTTATAAATTACTCACAGCCAGCTACAGCCTTCCTAACTCTGGGCAAAAACTCAACCCATTCCAGGATCTGGGCACCCTCGGGAGGAGTTTGAAAGCAGATTTACCCAAGAAAATCCCACCAGCACAACCCCTTGGCTTTTAAAGGCAAGTGCAGACAGAATCAAGGGATCACTGAGGTTGGAAAAGACCTCCAAGGCCACCGAGTCCAGGCTGTGCCTGATTCCCACCTTGTCCCCAGCCCAGAGCCCTGAGTGCCACACCCAGGGATTCCTTGGACACCTCCAGGGATGGGCACTCCAAACCTCCCTGGGCAGCCCCTGCCAAGGCCTGAGAGACAGCCAGAGGTGGGATGTCACCGGAATGTCACCAGGATATCACTGAGGTGCTGGTGGATGCTGCCTGGTGCTTTGGAGGTCCCAAACTGCATTGCCCCTGCAGTGTCACATCGTGCCCAGGCCTAACCTGTGCCCTCTGCACCACGTAAATTTCCCAAAGATCCCAGTGGAATAAGCCAATATCCATTTCTTAGGCTGATGGGTTTGTTTGTCACCAGTCTGATGATATCTCTACAAAGTCAAGGAGGGGAGGGTCTTTCCTTCAGATTTATGGAAGGAGGGAACAGGCCACACAGACTTTAATACCCCTTCTAAGGGGTGGGCTAAGCCCTTTGCAGACCCCTCTGGAGTGACAGGAGAGGGGAGATGGGGACTGGCCAGGATTTGAATCCCCCAGCACCTCAGCCATTCCTGATTTACACACTGGGTGGGGACAGCAGTTACCCCACAGGCCCCACCTTGGGAAACAGCAGTGCTGGACTCATCCTGGTGGTCCTTGGGATAACCAAACACACATCACTGTGCTCAGCCCACTGAGAGCAGAATCATCTGTGACATCCTCTGAGAAATGTGTTATGCTGGAATGTTGAAATCACTCATCAGAGTGGTAAAAAAAAAGATAAAACAATGCATGAAGTGCTGGCTGAAGAAATATAAATATGTGCACAAATGTCCACCTCGAGTACCAGGGTGTGTCTAATTCCTATTAAATCCTTACTTCCACGTGTTTCCTCCCAAAGATGAACCCTCATGGTAAAATTCAAGTTGGTTTCCGCATATTTTCTAATTAAATTGCTCTCCCTTGAGGATAACATCCATGTCTGCTGGAGGAAAGTGAAAGGTGCTGTCCTTGAATGCTACAGCTCTCAAATTGTCCAGACCCTACTGGGAATATTTTCCCTGAGAACGTTCAGTTCTCTCCTATAGCCTTAAGGCTGATTGTGAGGATTACACGAGCCATGAAACTCTCAGTGAAGCGTCACTAGATGTCCCCATCGGTCCAGGATACGATGGAGTCTGGCAGGGCTGGATGGGAACACCCAGCCTTCAGCAGCCCGTGGACCTGGGGAAAATCTTTCTTTCTGATGATTTTACACACCTTTACACACCTAAGGAAAGCAACACAGGCCTCAGATTGCAGCAGCACCATGAGATCATCCCTGCCCGCACTGGATTTGCTCAGGATCCTTCTCAATGATTTAGGGTCCCCATTCTCTGTCCATTATTTCCTGTTAACTCCAAAGCCTTCCCCTGTCCAACCTCCTCTGCACTTGAATTACTGTATTTATGAACCTGCCAGCATTATTATCCCATCTCCAGTCTGTGTATTTGCCCAGCCCATCCTCTGGCCAGCCTCTGGAATACTCAAGGCTCCTCTCTGTGGGGAATTTGGTTCATTCCTTTAATTGGCATCTCATAGAACAGGAGTGCTCAGAGCAACTGAAACCTGGGAGGCAAGAGCTTCTGAGTAAATTATCTTTCAAAGCAGAAGAGCCTTGTCTTGTCAGAACAAGAGGAAACAGCCTCAGACTGTGCCAGGGGAGGCTCAGGTTGGACATCAGGAAGAATTCCTTAGGGAAAGGGGGGTTAGGTTTTGGCAGGGGCTGCCCAGGGCGTTTTGGAGTGCCCATCCCTGGAGGTGTCCAAGGAATCCCTGGATGTGGCACTCAGAGCTCTGGGCTGAGGACAAGGTGGTGTTTGATCAAAGATTGGACTTGATGATCCTGGAAGTCTTTTCCAACCACAACAATCTTGGAATTCTGTGATTCTATTCTGTCAAAGGGAAAACCCTAAACCCAGGTATTTCTATGGGATGCCCAACACAAGCAGTGCCTTTTCCCCACAGCTGACAGTGACTCAGAATAGTGATGGGAGGGATTTTCAAGCCTGGAGGGGAAAAAAAGTCTAATTTTGGAAAGGCTGGGGGTTACAGAAAAAGAAGACAGAGAACAGAAAACCCAAATCCTTCCTCAGGCTGTCACAAAGAGCAACCTGGCCACAAAAACCCTTTCTGTGCTGCTTACCAGACTTTCTGCTGTGAGCTCAGGCAAGTCACAGACCGTGCAATGCGGATAATCCAGGACAGAGATGCTGCAGAAAACGGGAAAGAAGGGGCTCGCTAGCAACCAATTAACACGAGAGAAATTTTTAAGGTGATCTGTATGATCGTGCCCAGGAATCTGTAACATTCTTCCTGCTCTGTGCCTGGAAATGCAACAAGTGATTTGGGTGGGGAACAAGCCCATGTCCAGCAGGTGAAGCAGCCGTGCTGACGGGCCTCCCTCCGGCACAGACAGCATCCAAACGGGATCCCAGCCTCAGCACTGCCTCAGCCCTCAGCCTAATGGAGCACATCGATATCTCCTGGCTCCAAAGCTCCATCCTGAGTGCATTAATAAGGACTCGAAGGATTTGGATCCATTAAGACAGGACAGATGAGTTATTCATATGCATTTTTAAAAAGGGGAAAAAAGTAAACAAAATAGATCTGAGGTTCACAGGGAGGCATCTGGTTGGCAGCAAGAAAATTAATGGTGAGCAAATATTCAGAATATCAGTTTTTTCAAAGGTCTCCAGGCCTATGGAATTTGTAAAAGCAGTCAATTAAATGCACCCAGAACTGAAATTTACACCTCCCTGGCTCAGAACATCCAGCTGCACATCCCACCCGACTCACAGATGCATATCCTGCCTGTGAAACCTCCATCCCAGAGCAGAGGAGGGAGCTGAGTGCTTCTGGGATATGTTTCCTCCTCACTTAAAGCACAGGACCAAAAGTGGAAATATTTACAGCAGAAGGATCAACATATTACTTCCCATTTTTCTATGCGTGCCTCCTCGCACAGACACAACCATACCGTGCAGGAGACAGACCAGCCTACACACGCAGCTGAAGAGCAACAAAAAGAGCATCAGAAAGGAAGAAAAAGGATCTTTTCATCATTCCAACATCCCTGGGGAGCTCCTCTCCTAACAGAGAAATCCTGCCCTGGTGAGCTGTGAAAGATCTGTGCTGTCTCAGGTCTCTGATCCATGGTGGTCCAGCCAGTACCCTGCTCAAAACGGGGCTGGTGCCTCTCTCAGATCAGCAGTAAAAGGCAGTGACAGCTATGGAAAACCCGAAGGAGTCAGGAAAGCTGAATTACAGCTCTAAAAATTGGGAAAGGCCTGGAAGATCCTACCCCATCTGCCCTTGATGAAGCTGTGGCCCAGAGATGCCCGGTGGCTCTGGACGGCTCCCCAGCAGTCCACATGAAGATGAAAACTACTTTACTTTAAAGAAGAAGCCTTATTTTATTTTAGTACTATTTCATCAGCCCAATCAGAGATTGGAAACTCAGCATCCTCATCATGCCAAAGGGATTTGCTCCCTCCACATATTTCTGTAGTGGACAGGACACCCCAAAGCTGTGTGAGGTCACCTGGGTCTCCCTAGGACATCAGGGCTCCCCGAGCACGAAGCCTTCCTGCCCCATTACCTCTCTGTCCCCGGCCAGGGGCTGTACCTGTTTTTGGCAGTGATGTAAGACATGATGTTCTGGTTGAAGAATTTCAGGATCAGCGGGATGCAGTTGGCAAACACCAGGTGTTGGGACACGTACTCAAACTGGGGGAGAGAAGGGAAACGGGTCAGCGTTAGCTGGGACAGCTGGGAGCACCACCTGGGAATGGAAACCTCTTCCCAGGCAAAAGCAAAGCACTTGGCATGGTTTGCCCCTGACACCTCACAGACTATTCTGTCCCTGAAGTTTGCTGTGTAAGGTCTGTCTCATGCACAGCAGCTGGAAAATTCCATCTGCCACAGAGAGGACACGCACACTGCATGGCAGTGCTTTGGGAATAGCTGCACCTCGTGGCTTTTCAAAATTAAATCTGGCAAAACAGTGTGTAGGGAAGAGGAAAGGGGTTATAGCTAATACATGAGAAAATACAGCAAATCGTATTGCTCTCACACACTAATCCCAGTTCCCTTAGAAATTTTGACTGAAATAATATCCCTATTTTCCTACTTACTTTTAATTCCTCTCTCCCTCAAAGCATTAAATGATCTTCAGGGTCCCTTCCAACCCAAACCACTCTGCAGTTCAATAATACAACAAATCTCTCCCGTCCTCTAAAGATACAAACTGCAGCAAAACCCAGTCCTATCCCATCCTGCCCTTCCCATGCCTCTTCATCCAGATCTCCAATTTGAGAGGGAAGGAACAGTTTGTTCTCATCTCAGCCTGGTGCCAGCTGTCGGCATTGGCACACCACAGATGACACAACACCACAGATGACACAACACCACAGATGACACAGCACTGGGATGTGCTGGTGAGTAATCGACCCTTCCAACCCAAACCATTCCGTGGTTTAGTGATTCCTTCATTTCGGACCTGCTGGAGTTCTCATGGTGCTCCCTGAGAGCACCTTTGTCACAGAAAGAACAAAATCACCCAGATCAGACACAAAGAAAAGCAGAATCAGGGGGATTCAGGAAACCCTGCAGCTTTCTCCAGGCTCAGCAGCAGGCTGCAATGGCCCTCCTGCCTGGGGGGAAGAAAGGAGAGGAGCCGCTTTGAAGTGAGAAAAATTAATGAAGGGATGTGGGGGTGGGGGGGAGCAGAACAAATGTAGGATTGTAAAAATGTGGGAGTTGGTTTCATTTTACCCAATCCCATACGTGGATTTATATTTATCCTCAGTTAAATATCAGTGGGTTTTGTAACGCAGAGGGATTTGTAGCGTGCCGAAAGCTTTAACAGAAAAAATCAGAAAACATTAATTGTTTGACTTGCAGAATGAGTGGAAAACTGGGCCACAGCTCATATTAGTCCTTGGGTTTTTTTAACCAAGGAAAGCCCTGGAGTGGGTGCAGTTTGATTGGTGCCATGCAGATGGAACAAAAATCACATTGGGAAAAAAAATTAGATTGCAACTATGACCCAGATCTCCTCCTCTGTTGAAACTGGAGCCCCAATAACCCGATCCTGCCAAAACCAGATTAGGTGACCTCGTGAGGTCCTTCCCAGCACTATTTCTGGGCACTGGAGATGACAGAGCAAAAGAGAGTCTTGCCTAATCCCCTTCCTCTTCCCCCTTCTGCCAGGGAGGCTCGTGCTATTTCCTAAATTTAACCTGAATGGATATTCCCAGAAGTCTAAAAGCTCCTGCCACGTGAGTAGAAAAGGTGTTGTCAAAGCACAGCGGGGTTATCCCAACCTGAGCGACCCCATACAAATCCTGGAGCTATGGAAATGTGATTACAGCTCCTCACGGAAACTCTTCCTGGAAGTCTTCCAGGAGAGGGTTTATCAGGACCTTCAAGCCCAGCTGGGCAATGGCCATCCCTTCCTCTAGGCCCACCTGGTAGATGTGGTTCAGCTTGAAGTGCTTGAGGAGCAGCAGCAGCAGCGCCGAGATGCTCTTCACGATGATCTCCTTGTGTCTGTTCACATCAATGCCCAGCTTCATGCTCTGCAGGACGGTGATGCTGCGTGGGAGGGAAAACAGCCCCGTGGCTGTGGCAGCAGGGAGCCCAAGGGACTGTGGAGTTCTCCTTCTTCTGGATGAGCTCTACAAAACCAAGCACCTTCGCTCCCCCCGGGACTCCCATTTCCACCCATCCTACCTGGTGATGCCAAAATGTGTTCAAAAAGGAGGAAAAAAAGGTGGTTGCCCTCCACCAGGAATCCTGGTGGAGCTGTAGGGAGGACACCTCCTATATGCTGACAAGTCTTTATGATTTGGGTTAATTAGCAGGATTTTATCATTTGTGCCACTTAGCTTGGAGTGGCTGCACTCAAATCATTGCAGCATCACTTCCTTGGCTTTCACAGCTCTGCCCTGGTGCCAACTGTAATTCACACCTACCCAAACAGATACCCCAAATCTGGAGCCCCCCCAAACCTATTGGCTCTCCTGCTTGGTCCAAGACTTGGTGGCCAGGCGGGATGGCTGGTGGCCACCTGGTGAGGGACTTACGGCATCTCTTCAGGCAGTACGTCTGCCAGGATGTTGATGGAGTCAGTCTTGGCCTTGGAGGTGGGTGCAGCAGCCAGGAGGATCTTCAGCAAAGCAATCTGCAGGAGAGGGCAGTGTGGGTGGATGGTCCAGGAAAGGGAATTCCTTCTCCTTCACTTGCCAAAACTGGACAACTCCAAGCCAACTCTACAGGGTTTCACCAGACCACACTCAACTTCTGACAGGCAGGACAAGTGTGAGGAGCCCAGCAGCTCTGTTTGATCCTTAACCTAAGGCATCACACGTGCCTGAGGTCTGGTAGGGTGGGTAAAACAGCACAAGGAACACCTGGAGTTTAAGTGCACTTAAATCTCTGCCTCTCCCTACAGAGCCCACATAACCCAACCAGCATCTCAAAATCCTCTGAATCCCTCCTCTTGGACTGTACTTTCCTCCCAACTCTGCTCAGGATTCCCACCACAATCTCACCATCCAGGTCCTGAACACCCTCCTGTGCTGAGCTCTGCAGCTCCCAGACTGGCACCATTCCCTACTCCAGAGCTCTTCCTTCCTTTTTAGGAACGGGGGCTTACCATGTACTGGGGGAGATTGTACAACATTGCTCGATACAACACCTCACAAGGGGTTTCTTGGACTTCCTCTTCCCCCTAGGGCAGAGAAACATTAAAAACAAGGGAAAATGAAGTAAAAATAAGCATGGATTTACATTGACACCTTGGAAGCCTCCCATCTTCTCTCTGGTGATGGGGTGAAGCAACCTCCTTCTTACCAGAGACATGGGGCACTTCTCCAGCTCCTCCTCGTTCTTGATCTGGACATCCGAGATGGAAACATACTTGTGCTGGCAAAACACACAGACAGAGGCAGAGCAGTGTCACAGCTGAAGGGGGGAACATGGCCAGCGATGGTCACAGCAATATCCCAGTGAGGTGTGCAGGTCACAGCAGAGCCACGGCAACCCATCCCTGTGGGACATCCCTCTGTCCCCTCACACCTCCTGCCTTTGGTTACTTGCACCTGCTCCTTCTAGGAGCTCTCTGTAAGGAATTAGAGGGACAATCGCCTCCAAAAGACAACTCAGACCTTGGATAGGGTCAGGTGGCCTCTGCAGGGGTCTCATTCCCCATGGAGCACTGCAGGAGCCGAGGCTGGCTGTGCTTCCCCCTGGGAACAGCACATTTGGGAATGTATGTCCAAACCCAGCTCTGAAAGTCTGTCACCTTCAAAACACACAGCAGGCACTCACCAGGAAACAGGAATGCTACACCTTGGATGAAGGGAAAGTAAAAATGCTGGAGAGGCTACTTGAGGACTCCGTTTTTAATTTTTTGCCTCAATTCCTGGAAGAAGCTCCAAAAGCTTTTCCTGTGGCACCCAACTTTTTACTCCCTGCAGTACCTGTGTTTCAGGGAGGGTGGCCAGGAGGATCCACATGGTGGATATCCCATGCCATGCATGGAGCCACCATCTCACCTGCTTCAGGGTCTTCACACTTTCATGGATCGGCCGTGGGAGCCCTATCAGGGTTTCGGTGTCCCTGGGGAAGAGGAAAGACGGTCAGTACTGGGAAGGAGATCCATGCTCAAACATTTCCATGTCATAACAGGTAAAAGAGGGAGCCTGGAGTCTGCTGAATGCATCCCAGATGGGTCAGGAATTGGGAGAGGTGTTGGCCTGAGCTGCTGCCCTCCCACTTCCTCCCCATCATGAGACAGGAGACAGCCTGCATGAGACAGGAAAGACATTGGGGTGAAGAACTGGGGTGAAATCAGATTGAATCAGAATTTGGGTGAAATCAGATGACATCAGAAAGAGGGTGGAGCCAGTCTGGGCCCAGCACTGCACCTAAAAATGAATGTACCCTGCTGGGCCTGTCCCAGGATGACTCTGCACCTGCAGCTAGATTTATACACAAACTGGGTAACTTGCTGTGGATACCAAACTGTCTCAGCTGCCTTTCACATCAAACCAGTTCCTGGCTTGGGCCAGCGGTCACTTATTCTGGGCTAGGTCTGATTTTTAATAGAAAGAGGTCCCTGGGGACC
This sequence comes from Hypocryptadius cinnamomeus, assembly GCA_013400635.1. Lineage (NCBI taxonomy): Eukaryota > Metazoa > Chordata > Aves > Passeriformes > Zosteropidae > Hypocryptadius > Hypocryptadius cinnamomeus. Next base: position 26,120 of record VYZP01007384.1, on the reverse strand, counting down.
AGTGTCTCCAGGAACATGTTTTTCTAGCACTGCTTTCATTGCTGCAGCTCTGGCAAACCCAGCACTGCCTCATCCTGAGCATGTCTTGAGCTGGGAAAACCTGAGCTTTGTGCACACCTCCCACCACTTAACCCCCACTGATGGAGGCTGCAGGGCAGATTTTGTGGATGAAACACTCACTGTCCCAGCGTGAATCCGATGAATTTGTTCCTGCTCGCTTCCAGGAAATGCTCGATGTCTTTCTGTCTGATGGAGCAGCGGAGAGACAAAAACAAGGAGAAGGTTGGAAAACAGCCACGTACAAGATCACAACCTCAGACTGATGTCTAGAGACCTCAACAGCAGTGGGCAAAAGCCACCTTTGCCCTCACTGGCTGGGGGCAAGGAGAACCTAAACCATTTGCTGTGCAACTCCATGGGAACGTGCGAGTAGACAGAGAGGAGTTTTCTGCAACCAGCACCTTTGTATCCACCTCCTGTGCTCCTCACACGCATCTCCAAGGAGCATCTGCTGGCTCTGAGAGAACAAATGTTGTCTCCACGGTCTGTCAGAGCACACGCTGCTCCAACAGCAAGCTGACATCTTGTCCACCTTGGGCATCTTTCATGGGAACTGCTCAGCAGCTCTGTACTACAAGCAGGACATGAGCTGTGAGCCAAGGCTCTCCTGGACAGAAAGGAATCCAGCTGGATTTCCAGCCAGCAGCCAAGGAAAGCAGCAGCCATTGGATTTCAAAGCTGAGAGTGTTAAGTGACGTGGAGCACCACAGCACCACCACGGAGATCCATGTGGGAAGCCAATTCCTGCTGTGTTTCTGCTAGGAATGCTCTGGACAGACTGACTTAACCCTGTCACTGCTCCTATCTCAAAAACATCTATTTGCTCCTGTGTTTTAAAGATACTGGATTAAATCCAGGCTTAGGATAAACAGCAAAAAAACCTCACATGGATCAGAGGGAAAGGGGCAGAGGTTTTCACCCTCTTTTCCTAACATTCCCTCATTTCATGTGCGGATAGCTGCCTTAGGAAAGAAAGGCACCAACTCCTTTATCCTTAGGTGTTTTTCTCTGCCATTAAAAAAGGCTTCACCTGCCAACAACACAGGGGTCCTACTCACCCAACAAGGTGTCATTAACCAGCTCCCAAGATGATCAGTCAAGGACTTTGTGCTACCAAGATCCACTGGGACCTGGCTGGGAAAGCTGACCCTGCTCCCACAGCGCCCCAGCACAGCCTCCTTCCCAGTACAACCTGGGATAGCCAAAACTGGATCGCCACTTATTGGGCAATAAGTTGGTTTGCCCATTTATTGGTTTGGGCTGGGTTTAGCTGAGCTCTTCCCCAGGCTTTACACACCAAACATGGCGAGTGGCCAATCCAGAAAGGACCAACCCTGACAAAAAGAGAAGCGGAGTCACTTCAGTTCAACCTGCCAGAGGTCAAAAAACTTCCCAAAAAACTGCAATGAACTCCAGGACAGGTAGGTCTGGGGAGGGGGATGGTGACACCAGGTGGCTTTACCTGACTTTGGGGGCCCAGGGGAGCCCCTTGGGGAAGGACACCCTCTCGATGGGCGGGCGCTGCGCCGGCATGGCAGGGATGATCGCGTCCCGCTCCATCAGGTCCAGCTCCCCCTCGATCCCGCTGTCCACGTCGTCGTTCTCCTCTTCATCGACCCCTCCTTCGTCGTTCTTGAAAGGATCTCTCTCGTTGTAGATATCCAAACTGTCTTGCTTCATCAAGGGCTGCAGCACAAGGGGAAGGAAATATTCAAGTCACTTCAAGGATTTTATTTCCCTCTCGGGTGCTGACACCAGATCTCTCCATCCTGAAAGGATCAAGCTCTCAGATGTTCCTCAGGTAAGGATTTCCCTCCTAGCTGTTGCCACCAAAGCCTGCACAAAAATAATTCCTTCTGTACCTCTAACCTTGCTGCTCTAGGAGGTGCGAGCCCGTTTTCCACCTTAACTTTTGGGGTTTCCATCTGACATTGCTTCCTTAGCAAAAGGCATTTCCATCCTCAGAACACAACACAGCAACTCCAAGAGCAGAGCTATAAAAAGAACTTGCTGTGAGCAGTTTGCCCCCTGGTGCTTATCAGCCCTTTGCCATAAGGTCAGGATGTCCTCTGGCTTCCTCTGCATCAAACACCCCATGGGGCTGATCTGTTGCAGTTGAAATTGGTGGATGAAAAACTGGACATGCTCCGACCACGTGTATTGAGAGCCCAAAATCCCCCCAGCCCTGGGCTGGTCCCTCAGCATGGGCAGCAGGGCAGGGGGGATCCTGCCCCTGTGCTCAGGTGAGACCTCACCTGCAGAGCTGCCCCAGCCCTGGGGACACAGCAGCAGCACCTGGAGCTGCTGGAGAGAGCCCAGAGGAGACCCCGGAGCTGCTGCAGGGCTGGAGCCCCTCTGCTCTGGATCCAGGGAGAGCTGGGGGTGCTCACCTGGACAGGAGAAGGATCCAGGGAGAGCTCAGAGCCCCTGCCAGTGCCTAAAGGGGCTCCAGGAGAGCTGCAGAGGGACTGGGGACAAGGCCTGGAGGGACAGGACAGAGGGCAGGGATGGATGGGATATTGGGAAGGAATTCCTGGCTGGGAGGGTGAGGAGGGGCTGAGCTGGAATTGCCAGAGCAGCTGTGGCTGTCCCTGGATCCCTGGCAGTGTCCAAGGCCAGCTTGGCTGGAGCTGTGAGAAACCTGATCTAATGGAAGATGTCATTTGGAACTGGATGGTCCTTAAGGTCCCCTCCAACCCAAACAATTCCGTGAGCCTAAAACTGGAAAAGGCCGGAGCACTCGGGGGGAAAGGGAACCATAACCACGAGCACTCCTGGCTCCTCCTGTCGGTGCCTGCTGGAAACCCCTCTCGGCCCGGCAGGACGCTCCCGCTCTCACCCTGCGGCTGCGATGGCCCCGCTTCTGCTGCTGCTGCTGCTGCTGCTGCTGCTGCTGCTGCTGCTCCACGAGCTCGATGGCGTAGGTGGGCGGGGAGGCCGCACGCATCCCCCGCACCACCTGGATGCTGTCCTCGGGCAGGGGCGGCAGCCCCAGCTCCTCCCGCCGCCGCACCTTCATGGCCTGCAGCGCCTCGAACCCGCCCAGCGTGAACTGGGGACAGAGAGAGGGGAGAGCACGGAGCACCCAGGGAGCACCCAGGGAGCACCCAGGGAGCACCCAGGGAGCACCCAGCCCTCCCGGGCAGCTCCCAGCTGGGGGCCATCAGCGGGGAGGGCCGAGATGAAGGTATCACGGCACTGGTTTGTTCTCCAGATTCCTCCCCCACCCCACGTCCTCAACCCACTCATCCCAGAAGGATGTTTCCTTGTGTCAGCTCCCGGTGCCATCCTAAATAACCCCACCATGGTTAGGTTGAATGGTGGGGAACATCCAGGCTGCAGCAGCAGTGTTCCGGAGTAAAAGTTTCTGCAGCAAGGAAGGGTTTGCACTCACCAGGAGCACCTTCCAGAGCAGGAGCAGGACCTTCTTCATGGGGAAGTGTGGAGCGTGGCCGCTGCAGAACTTGGTCACCATCGTGAAGAGCAGCAGAGCAAACGGCTCCTCAGTGTGCACAGGGAAACCTGTGAAGGGACCAGGACTGGGTCAGAGCTGATCCCCCACCCCTGAGCTCTCCCCGCTGGTCCAGCACGACAAAGGGACCTCCAAAAGGCACAGTGAACTTTGGGGCTCACTCAGCTCCATCCTGAAGGTCTCCCGGCAGGTTTTCCACTCGGGGGGATCCGTCTCCTGCTCCACACGGATGTTCTCCACCATCAGGTACATGACACTGAGCAGGACCCTGCCAGGACAGTCCAGCACAGCAGGCAGGTGTGAGGCCACTCTGTCCCCAGAGGTTGTCCCACACTCCTCCCAGCACCGAGGGCTACCTGAGCTCCGTGCTGTCGGCCAGGGAGATGGCCGGCTTCCGCAGGGCGCTGCTGCAGGCCTGGCTGTTCCTGCAGGAGAGGGACCAGCTCAGTGCCAGCCCCCTCATCCCCACCCAGCCAACGGCTGCAGCGCTGGGAATGCCACACCGGGACATGTGACACGGCTGTGGCACCTCCAAAGGAGGAGGAGGAGGATGGGGAGAAAGAAGACAAAGAGGAGGGTGAGGAGGATTGAAGAAGAGTGTGAGGAAGATGGGGAGAAAGAAGATGAAGAGGAGGAGGGTGAGGAAGATAGGGAGAAGGAAGACGAAAAGGAGGAAGGTGAGAAGGATGAGGAGAAAGATGAAGAGGAGGAACAGGAGGATGAGAAGAAAGAAGATGAGAGGAAAAGGATGAGGAGAAATAAGATGAAAAGGAGGAAGGTGAGAAGATGAGGAGAAAGTGGAGGTAGAAGAGAAAGAGGAGGATGGAAGAAGAAGGTGAGAAAAGTGGGGAGGAAGAAGATGAAGAGGAGGAGAGCAAACTGAATGGAAGAAAAGGAGAGAAAGCAAAGAATCACAGAATCATTTTGGTTGGGAAAGACCTCCAAGGTCATTGAGTCCAAGTGGATGGGTGAGAAGAAAGAATGCAGTGAAGAAGAGGACAAGGAGGAAGAGGTGGGCGAGGGCAGCGCAGTCCTCTCACTCAATCTCCATGTTGAGAAGCTCCAGGAAGGCGGAGAAGGTTCCCAGCTGGTACAGGAGGAAGCTGTTGTGCCGAGACCAGTGCAGGACATCACCTTCATTATCACAGTCCCCAAAGACACCTGGAGAGGCCCCAAAGAGAAACACTGCGTTTGAACCCCTGGATCTGCTTTTGAACCCCTGGAATCCACAGGACCACCCAGGCAGGAGCTTCACTGCACCAACCTGGCACAACCCCGAGAAAGGCTTCTCCCAAACCCCCATGATGGCAGATCCGAGGCCACATTTGGCCACGGGGGACGTGTCCTTACCCTGTGCCAGGTACAGGATGGCCCGTGCTACTCTGAGCCTCTTGTCCCTGTTGACCACCTCCAGCCCATCCAGCAGGCGCATGACGTAGGCCTTCTGCTGAGCCCTGTCCAGCTCCAGCCACCTCCTGTCCGGCACTGGAAAAGGGACACAAGTCCAAGGGGTGCTTCCCTGGGGGTCCTGCTCTTGCCCCGAGCCAGGGGTGCTGAGCCCAGGGGTGGTACCTTGAGTGTGAAAATCCTCCTCGAAGCATCTCCTGTTGTGGCTCAGCTCAGGCTCCTCGGTGTAGCTGTACAGCTCTGATGGAGACAGGGATCAGCAGGGACATGGAGGGGCTTCACCCTCCTCCTCATTCCCAAATTCCTTGGGAAGCATCCCTGTGCACCCAGGCAGACATGGGACAGAGACCCAAACTGGTCCCTGAGCCCTCCTGCAGCTCCAAGGGCACCTTGTGGCTACCCAATGCCACCAAACTCGTCCCCTTCATCCCCATGTCCTGGATGGGCAGTCCCAACTCCTGCTCCAGTTGCATTTGCAATTTCATTGGGGTTTTTGAGGGGCCATTTTGAGTCTCACTTAAGCAGTTTGGGAATGAAGGGAATGCAGGAACACCCAGGCAGGACCTGCACTGATCCCCCAGCCAGCAGCTCGGACATTTTGGGTCCTGCAAATAGGGGCTGGACTTGGAGGGACACGAGGTTGCACCTGCTCTTTGTAATTCCTGCCTGTTCCCACAGAATTCCTACCTGTTCCTATAGGATTCCTACCCGTTCCCACAGAATCCCTACAGTCCTGAGGCGCTGAGCAGCACCACGGAGGACTGAAGTGATCCTGCAGGGAAGGAGGAAGGATCCCTTGCAGAGGAAATGTGTTTTTGCCAGGCCAGCGTGTGCAGCTGAGATACACCGAGCTAAAAATAACCCCGTTTTCTCCGGACACGCTCGGGACCGGGGGTTACGGAGCAGAGGCAGCTGGAGCCGCCACACAGCAGGGACACGGGGGACAAGGACAGACCCGCCTGGTAAGGGTGACACCTCCCGCCTGGGCTCTGTCACCGCACGCTCCGCCCTCCTGCCACCCCCGCGTTGTGCCCTGGCGATGGGGAGCGCGGGGCAACCCCCGTGTCCCCGCGCGTCCCTGCTGCGTCCCCAGGGAGCGGGTGGCTCTCTAATGATAAACCCCGCTTGCTCTGGTACTGCGGGGACGGCACCACCCAGTATCCATCCCCCATCCCGGCGGGATTTTCATTTTCCCTGCCTGCCGGGCACCTGTAAATAACAATGCAGCACCCAAAACCTGCTTCACCTGCCAGCTCAGCGCCGTGGCCGTCGGCATCCCCGTACTCGAATTCCAGGTTGGGACAATCCACGGAGCCCTGCGGAGAGCGGGATGGGGTTACGAGGGGGCTGGCCCATCCCTGGGGATATTTTGGGATGCGGGATGGCTGCCAGCACTCGCAGCCTTTGCGCCAAAGCTGCTCCAGCCGCCGGAGCAGCGGCTCGCAGGGACGGGTCTCCCGGGCTGGAGCGGGGAGTCCGTGCGGGGCCGCTTAAAACACAGCGAAAATGTGGAAGCCGTCTGTAAAAACAGCATTTCTCAAATCCCGGGGAAAGCAAAGGCACGACACAAAATGCCGGTGAATGTTTGATGCGTTTCAGAGCCCTGCCCGCCCTAAAAACAACCCCCGGGGCTGGTTCAAAGCAAAAGCCCGCGGGAGGATGCTGCGGATCCCTGAGCTCCGTCCTCAGCACCGCAGATCTGACAGCTCTCGGGGCCGGGCTTTGCCTTTCTGATCTCTCCCTCCTCCCCTGCGGATGAGGAACTGGAGCATGAAACTTCGCCGGAGGACGCCGGCGGGGCAGCGAGCAGGCAGCCGCAGCCAGACGACCCAAGGCCGGCACCGCGCCGCCCTGCCCCGGGTAAGGGAACACATGAATGGGTAATCAACGAAATTAACATAATTCCCCGTTCCGAGTCTCAGCGTCCCTCCTCGGCAGCCGGGCTGGAACTGATGCGCATCGTGGCGATTAATATTGATGAGCCAGGAGGATGCGCGGCTCCGGGACGAGCCCGACTTGCTCAGAAGCGCTGGTTTCTCACCCCGTTTCTGCAGCCCAGCCGGCGGGGCGGCTCGGGCAGCCAAAGCCGGGGAGGAATTCGGCGAAGCACGTGCAGCCCTAATCCGCTTTGAGAGACCGAGCCAGGGGAGCAAAGCAAACCCCAAATTCACGAGCTGGGGCACGACTGGGACACCGTTCCCAGGGACCCTTTCGGGGTTAGGGAGCCCCAAAGGTGGCTTTACGGTGGCCGGGGGCACCAGATCCCTTGGGATCCCGGTGACCCGATCCCGGTCCTGCTCGCCCAGCCCGGCACTCACGAAGCCGCAGCTGGGGCAGGGCAGCCCAGCGGGGTTTGGTGGTTCCCCCGTGCCCCGGGGTTATCGGGGCAGGAGGGGACAGCGGCACCCGGACCCTGGTGAGGGGCAAAGGGGAGCCTGCAGAGTGTGGGGGAGCCCAGGGCCCAGGTGGGTCCCCAAAACCCTGCTGCCGGCTCTGGGCGTGGGGCTGGGAGGTGCCAGCGCTGGGGCTGAGCCAGCACCCCTAAACTCTGCCGCTGGGTCTGGGAGCGCCGCGGAGCGCCCCTGGGGCTCCCCGCTCTGGGCTGGGCACCGCAGGACGCTAAAGCCGCCCCCGCAGGACACCTAAAGCGTCCAGTTTTGGGGAACGGAGCACCCCCAAGACCGGGAGCTCCCCCAGTCCTGGATAAGGCTCCTTCCGCAGGAGCCCCAAGCCCGGAGCAGGGACCCCTACGCCACAGCAGGTCCCGGGAGGGCCCGGGGGGTGCCGGCACCGAGCTCCGCGCTCTTACCTCGGACTCCTTGCGCTGGCTCCTGAAGAGCTCCCGGCCCTTGGGCTGTGGCTG
>VYZP01007384.1:0-10730 GCA_013400635.1 Hypocryptadius cinnamomeus | reverse complement strand
CCCAAACACCATTACCTCAAAGCACCACCACCCCCAAACACCATTACCCCAAAAGCACCACCACCCCAAACCCCTGTAACCCCAAAGCACCACCACCCCCAAACACCATTACCCCAAAGCACCACCACTCTAAAACACGGCCTCCTCAAAGCACCACCACTGCAAACCCCATCCCCCTAAAACCCCATGACCCCCCAAAACTGCCACCCCAAGCCCCGCTGCCCGTGCTCACCACGTCGATCTCGGTGTTGGAGTGCCCCATGTTGCAGACAATGCAGCTGTTCTTCATCCTGTCCAGATGTTCCCTGGTCACCACGTTCTTGTTCCCTGCCAGCACCACGAGCCCAGATGAATCCCCCGTCCTGCCCTGCCTCTGGGGCTTCCCTCAGGCCCAGGCTGGGGACGGGGCCCTTTTGGGGTGTGAACCCCATCTCCCGCCCTGCTGGCCCCGTACCTGTGCAGGTGATGACGATGTCGACCTGTCTGATGACTTCATTGAGCTTCACCAGCCGGAACCCGTCCATGCTGAGAGGGAAAACAGGGACAAAGTGACCCCAGATCCCAATTTTAACTTCCTGATGAGCCATTGGGAGCTTCTGGGGTCATCCTGGAGGGTCTGGGACATTTGTGAGGAGAAGTGAGAAGGGATTTTGGGGCTTTCCCATGTCCTGTCAAGGCCTTCTCATCTGCAAACCTCAATTCTCGACCCTGATGGGTTTTTTAGAGCTGTTCCTCCTGCAGGGAACATCCAGGAGCTGTGGATGTGCTCAGAATCCAGGTTGGGATGGATTAGGAGCATCCTAAAAAACACCCCAAAGCTGTGGGTGCCTCTCACCACCCCAAAATCCTTATTTAGGCACCTGCAGAACCCTCAGAGGTGCCGAGCCCCGGCAGGCTTGCCCTGCCCTCCCCAGCAAGGTGAGCTCAGGGATAACAAGGGCAGGATGGGTTTTTTTGGGATTTGTTGACAATCCTCCCCAGAGCTCCTTCCTGTGCCTCTCACAAGCTGCAAAATTGTAGTTACTAAAAAAAAGTCATTTTTTTCTGCTGCATGTCCCCATTTCCTGAGCTTTTCCCCACTGCCAGCTCCTCCTGAGAGGGGCCACGTGCTGCTGCTGCCTCGTGCAGGGTCAGGGAAGGGATTGCTGGAAATTCCCAACTGAGGATGGATGAAGGTCACGGAGCAGCCCAAAAGTTCATCAGCTCTGCTAATTAGAAGTCGTTAGTCCCCTCACCACAACAACCTGGTGAGGAGCAGGCTGAGGGTTTAGGGGGGCTCTGGGTGTTTTTGGGATCCCACACCTGGGGATGCATGAGGAGGATCCAAACCCAGCTTGATCCCAGCTGTGTCTGGAGGGATCGAGGTCGGATCTCAGGGGGTGCTCAGCCTTTTTTGGGGTGTCCTGGTGCCAGTGAGGGCTCTGTGAGGGGTTGAGGGGTCACAGGGCCTCAAACACCCCCAGGGTGAGGTGTGGGCACAGCCCTGGGAGAGCCAGGGAGCAGCTCATTCCCAAAATCCCTGCAAGCCATGTCCCAAATTCCTGACTGCTGTGGGATGGGATAAACTGGGGGATGTTTTAGGGCAGGGCCCTTTCCTGGGATGGGATAAACCAGGAGATGCTTAAAGGCAGGGCCTGTTTCATGGGATGGGATAAACCAGGAGATGTGTTAGGGCAGGGTCTTTTTCCTGGGATGGGATAAACCAGGAGATGCTTTAGGGCAGATGGGATAAACTGGGAGATATTTTAGGGCAGGGTCTTTTTCCTGGGATGGGATAAACCAGGAGATGCTTTAGGGCAGATGGGATAAACCAGGAGATGTTTTAGGGCAGATGGGATAAACTGGGAGATATTTTAGGGCAGGGTCTTTTTCCTGGGATGGGATAAAGCAGGAGATACTTTAGGGCAGATGGGATAAACCGGGAGATGCTGTAGGGCAAGGCCCTTTCCTGGGATGGGATAAACCAGGAGATGCTTTAGGGCAGATGGGATAAACCGGGAGATGCTGTAGGGCAAGGCCCTTTCCTGGGATGGGATAAAGCAGGAGATGCCTCAGGGAGGGCCCCAGGACAGAGGTGAGGCTGCAGGAAGCCCTTTGGGAAGGGTTTTCCAGGGAGGATGAGGGGTGCAGCCCTACCAGGCCTGCAGGGCGCAGATGGGGTCGATCTCGGTGACGTAGACGATGGAGCCCATGGCCTTCAGGGCAGCACAGCAGCCCTTCCCCACCTGCAAAGGGACACAGGGGAAACTCCACCTCTGCTGCACCCACCCCTGCACCTGGGGCAACCCCAGACTCAGGCCTGTCTCAGGGAAGAGAGGCACTAAAACCCCCCATGTTCTGTCCCAGGGATTATTAAAACCCCCCTGGTTCTGTCCCAGGGATTATTAAAACCCCCCTGGTTCTGTCCCAGGGATTATTAAAACCCCCCTGGTTCTGGTCCCAGGGATTATTTTCCCCCCAAACATCCCAAGGTCTGGAATGCACCACAAGAGGAGATTCCAGTGATCCCAGGGAAAGTTCCAGAGCCTCCTGCAGCCTTTGCTCCACTCAGGAAGCTTTAGGGGTAATTAACCTCGGAGGGTTAATGAGCTTTAACCTTTGCCCAGCACAGGCAGTGCAGGGAATCCAGGTTAAAATGTTCCCAAAAATGTGACTACAGCAGGAAAAACAGACCCATTCCAGCTGCCTGGACATTAAAAAAATTCCAGTAGAGCACTCACTGCAACTGGTGTGAACTGGTCCTGAGAAAAACTGGGAAAAGAGGAATATTCCCATGTGGAGAGAGGGTGGGTGAAGGGGTAAATCAAGATTAATTCTCTCTTGACCACACTGGAATGCCCAGAACATGGGCAGAACCTCTGATTTTAGTAAAATCAGATTAAATATAATATTAAAATTATAGAAATATGTGTTGTATCAATATGTGGGCATGCCAATATCCAGATATTAAAGATATGCACAATATTTAATGTATTTTTTTTTAAACATTCAGCTTTGGCATCTTTTTAATAATAAAGAAATGAAGAAAACTTTCAGTTTTTGGCAAACTCCTGAGGTTTGGAGGGTCCTGCAAGTGCAGAGCAAAGACCTGAGGGTGGAGGAAGCTGATTTTACACATGGAATTCCCAGTGGGAAAAGGGGGGAAATCGGGAAAATTGAGCCCCTTACCTCCCCATAGCCACAAACCACCACCTGCTTCCCTCCAAACATCATGTCTGTTGTCCTCTTCAGCCTGAGGAAAAAGGGGAAAAAAACCCAATTAAAGGTCAGAATTCCAGCCCAGCACTAAGAGCTGCTCCAAGGATGGATCCACAGCTGGATCCTGCATCCCTGAAATTCCAAGGGAAGAGAAAACCCAAAAAGCACCTAAAAATTCCCTTTTCCTTTGGGAAAGGTGGGGGTTCTTTTGTTCTTCCAACAAAGAGGATGGAATTTGGGTTTGGAGCCCCTTTTTTGCTGATTTTTATTCATTTACCCTTTGTTTTGACACTCCCAAAATATTGAAAATCCTCTCCAAAAATCCTTTAATCTGAATTTTTATTGTCAACCCCAAGTGCCCCCCAAGGAAGAGCCCCAGGAGCAGCAGGGGAGTGGGAACTCCTTGCCAGAATCCCAGAGCTTTTCCCAAGTGAAGCTCCCCCTTCCTCTGGTTTCCTTCTGCTCCCTCCCTGAGCGTGTCCTACATTCCAGGCTATTTTTAGCTCTGGAGTAAATAGGTTAGCAGTGCAGGGAAGGTGAAATTCCCTCCCTTTTCCAGGGAAATTCAGCTGAAACCCACAGCAGCTCTGAGGCACCTCTGCTCTCATCTGCCCTGACCCCACCTTCAATTCCTGCCCCAGGAAGAACCTGAATCCCAATTTATCCTCAAGGTGTTTCCACAGAATCCCTGGATTTTTTTGGGTTGGAAAGGACCTTAAATCCCATCCCATCCCATCCCATCCCATCCCATCCCATCCCATCCCATCGACACCTCCCACTGTCCCAGGCTGCTCCAGCCCCAATGTCCAGCCTGGCCTTGGGCACTGCCAGGGATGCAGGGGCAGCCCCAGCTGCTCTGGGAATTCTGTTCCCATATTTCACCCCCTCATTATTCCCATTCCTGCTCCCTGTTCCTTGGAAGGGGCTGCTGCACACCCCAAATTCCTGGATTGTTCATGGGTCGTGCCACAAACGATGTCACAACAAGGACAAAACCTGTCCCAGCCTCACTTGGCCGTGATGGAATTTGGGGCTGGAGGGACACGGACACCCAATTCCATGAAAAGAAAGGGAATAAAGAGCTGGAGAGAGCAAAGGGATAGAGGGACACACATGGGACACAGGTGGATTTTATCCAAAGGGGAGAGGGACAGGACAGGAATTCTGATGTGCACCAGAGGTAGGGAAGGATTTTATTCTCTGACACACGAATTGAGCTGAGATGATCCAAATTGCAACAGAGCAGAGCCTTGTGGGAATTCTTCCCCATTCCCCGTGGGAATTCCTCCCTGTTCCCCGTGAGAATTCCTCCCCATTCCCTGTGGGAATTCCTCCCCATTCCCCAGGGGGATTCCTCCCCGTTCCCTGTGGGGATTCCTCCCTGTTCCCCATGGGAATTCCTCCCTGTTCCCCAGGGGGATTCCTCCCTGTTCCCCGTGGGGACTCCTCCCCATTCCCATGGGAATCCCTCCCCATTCCTGTGGGATCCCACTCACCCATCCAGGATGGACTCCCGGCAGCAGTAGAGGTTGTCAAACTTCTGCTTGGTGACCGAGTCGTTGACGTTCATGGCTGGCACGCAGAGCTTCCCCGCCTTGGAGAGCTGGTACAGCCTGGCACGGGCATGGAGCCAGGGGTTATCCAGGGAATTCATCCCTGCACTCAGGGGGTTTGGGATGCAAAGGGCCTTAAAGATCAGCCTGGCCATGGCAGGGGCACTGGACACTGTTCCAGTGTCCAGCCTGGCCTTGGACATTCCAGGGATGCAGGGGCAGCCCCAGCTGCTCTGGCAATTCCAGCCCAGCCAGGAATTCCTCATTGCCAAGATCCCATCCATGGCTGCCCTCTGGCAGTGGGAGCCATTCCCTGTGTCCTGTCCCTCCAGGCCTTGTCCCCAGTCCCTCTGCAGCTCTCCTGGAGCCCCTTTAGGCCCTGGAATGTGCTGGAAGCTCTCCCTGGATCCTTCTCCTCTCCAGCATCCCCCTGCTCTCAGCTCTGAGCACAGACTCAACTCCCCCACAGCAGGAAAATCACTAAAAATGAATTTAAACACCTCACTGTGGCTCTTCTTTCAAGAGAGTCTGAAAATCCTGTTCCTGCTCCAGCCCTTGGGAAGGAGAACCTGCCTTTGGGAATCTCTTCTTCCCACACTGGGATTTCAGNTGATCTTCTTGAACATGTTGGGGTATTTCTTGTAGATCCAGTGGGTGAGATCTCCCCCATCATCCAGGATCTGGAATAAAAACAGCCACAGAGTCACCTGGGGCCGGGCAGGAAGCCACAGAGCCACTGCTGGAATAAAAACATTGGAGGTGAGCGAGGAGAGGATCCCCCTGGAAAAATGCCTTGGGAAGGGCAGGCAGGAAAACAACTCAGTCCCAGAAATCTCAGAATTCCAGGGAAAAGAGAGGTCCAAGAGCTTGGCCAGTCTAGTGTGTATGGAAACACCTGGAATGGCACCCAGGGGAGGTGCTGGGCTCAGAGGGATCCCCTGAAGAACAAAAGGTCCAAGAAAAGGAAAAAACCCAAGTGTGGATTTTGCCAAGTCCTCCTGCCCCCAGAAGGCCCCGGTGGCCTGGGCAAGGTGGGAAGTGTGAGAACCTCGCTGGATTCCAGGGAAAACAGGGAACAGATGTCACCCAGGGCAGGGGAAGTGTCCAGGGGCTGCACAGGGTGACAGCAACATGGCCACAATCAGCCTCAGAGTCACCATCATCATCACCATCATCACCATCATCATCCTTGCATATTCCACACACTGATGCCAAACACTTTTCACTGCATCATCATCATCCTCATCCCACTCTTTTGCACATTCCCTACACCAAAGTCATAGACTTCTCCCTGCATACTTCTCCTCATCCTTTTCCTCCTCCTCCTCCTCTTTTCATATTCCATATACTGAGATCAAAGACTTCTCACTTCATCATCATCATCATCACCATCATCATCCTATTCTTTGCATGTTCCCTACTCCAATGCAAGGAATTCTGACTGCATCATCATCCTCATCATCATCCTCATCCTTGCACATTCCATGCACTGATGTCAAGACTTCTCACTGCATCATTGTCCTCCTTCTCCTTCTCCTCAAAGACTTCTCACTTCTTCTTTATCATCATCATCATCATCATCATCATCATCATCATCATCATCATCATCATCATCCCCTGGCCAGAGCCTGCTTGATCTCTTCCCATGGGATACAGGAGAGGGTTCAGGGATTCCCTGCTCTCACAGCTCTGTCCTGAGGCCAGGAAGGGGGCCCTGCCCTGAAGCATCTCCCAGATTATCCCCATCCCACAGCAGCCAGGAGTTCAAGGATGTGCCTTGCAGGGATTTGGGGAATTTTGGGTGTCCCACAATCCCAGCCCTGGAGCTTCTCTCCAGGTCACCAACTCCCTCCCTCAGCCCTTCCATCCAATGTTTTCTGCAGCAGAAAATCCCTGGAGAGGCTCTTCTATGAGGGAAACCTTGCAGATTCCACATTTTTCAGGGAAAAAAGTCCCTTTTCTGAACCATTCCTGCCCAGAAGGAGCGTTCCTCTGAAGGTCAGAATTCCCAGAGCCCTGCCATGAAGGATTGCCAGAATGGAATGACCATGAACTGGCCCCATGTCCAAGGAACAGGGAGCAATGATGGGAAAATTGAGGGTGGCACAGAATTCCCAGAGCAGCTGTGGCTGCCCCTGGATCCCTGGAATGTCCAGAGCCAGGCTGGATGGGGCTTGGACCAGCCTGGGACAGTGGGAGGTGTCCCCGTGGAATGGGATGGGATTGAAATTCCTCCCAACCCAAACCATTCCACAATTCCATGACTTTAAGATCCTTCTCACACCCTGCTCCTCACCCAGCACCCTATTTCTTATCTCTAAAACCATTTATAATCATTTCTTATCTCTAAAACCACAGATCTCCAAAATCCAGCAAAATCTCTGGGAACAGCTCCAAGATCCTGGTGCTCCCTCCATCATTTCCATGCTCCAGGAGCAGGTATGAAAACAGTCCCAGAATGCAGAGATCCTGGGAAAGCAAAATCCACATTTTCTGGGATGCTGACTTGCTCCAAAAGTGACATTTTGGATGGGAAATGATTCCTCAAAGAGCAGAACAAAGCTGCTCTCAGGTCTAGACTCAGTCTGATACCTCAGGGGTGGATTTTTTTGACATTCCTGGTTCTTTTTAAAGGTGACAGCGACTGAAAGGGACAAAAATCCGACCTCAAACGAGACAATATTGGCAAAAACCCAACTCTGATCCACGTTTCCACCTTTGATCACTTCTCATATTTAGATCAGGAGCTCCAGGGCTCAAAATCCTTGGGGAAATGTGATGAAAACAGCACATCTGACAGCTGAAAATTATTCTGCTCACCCAATTCCGGGTTCCTGTTTTCCCTGGAAACAAGGGCAGGATAAAAAGGGTACCTGAGGTTTGTGTGGTTTAAAGTGTGGAAATCGCATAAAAATCTGGGCTTTGTTCCCAAAAATCACCTCAGCCAAAGTTCCCCATTTAAGGGTGAAAAGGGTGAAAAGGGTGAAAAGCTCTTCTCAAAAAACACTGATTTGAAGCCATTTCTAGCAGTTTAAATTGCAGCAAGATGCTCTGAAATCAAACGAAACCCCCCAAAAAACTGCATGAACGCAGCTTATTTTGGAAGCACTGAAACCAAACCTCACTTGGTGAGATCCAGGAGATTTGAGTTGCCCTTCCCTTCCCTCTCCAGGTGGGATTTTTCCAGGTGGGAGCTTTCCAGGTGTTTCCCAACTCACCATGTTGGGCTGCCAGCCCTCGACGTTGACGCAGCGGTCGATGCACCACCAGAAATCGTCCTCGGATTCGCCCTTCCAGGCAAACACAGGGAACCCTGGCCAGGGAGGAGAGGGGGTTAAGGCAGGAAAATCCCATGGGAATCAGCTCTTGGACACTGATTTATTAATTACGTGTTAATTTATTTGAATGTAATCAATTATTACTCAGCTTCAGCCTGCAACACCCACGGTGGGTTTGGCTTCTTCTGGGTGTCCCAGAGCTCATGGTCAAACCTGTGGCTTCAGCCAGGTGAATTCCCTGACTTTATCCAGGTAAAATCCTTGGGCTTATTCAGGTAAAACCCCTGGACTTATCCAGGTAAAATCCCTGGACCTGCCCAGGTAAAATCTCTGGATTTATTCAGGAGGAATCCCTGGATTTATTCAGGTGAAATCCTTGGCCTTTCCCAGGTAAAACCTTTGGTATTTTCCATGTAAAATCCCTGGATTTATGCAGGTAAAATCCCTGGCCTTATCCAGATAAAATCCTTGGCCCCACCCACGTAAAACCCTTGACATTACCCAGGTAAGACCCTTGGACTTACCCAGGTAAATCTCCTGACTTTGCCAAGTTAAATCCCTGACTGTATCCAGGTAAAATCCTTGGACTTACACAGGTAAAACCCTTGGTCTTACCCATGTAAAATCCCTGGCCTTACCCAGGTAAACCCCTTGGATTTATCCAGGCAAAATCCTTGGCATTACCCAGGTAAAAACCCTTGGATTTACCCAGGTAAAACCCCTGGTCTTATCCAGGTGAAACTCTTGGTCTTTTTCATGTGAAATCCCTGGCTCTGCCCAGGTAAAATCCCTGCCATTACCCAGGTAAAATCCCTGGATTTATCCAGGTAAAACCCTTGGATTTGCCTGAGTAAAATCCCTGGTCTTATGCAGGTAAAATCCTTGGATTTATCCAGGTAAAACCCCTGGATTTATCAAGGTAAAATCCTTGGATTTACCCAGGTAAAACCCTTGAACTTAGCCAGGTAAAATCACTGGTCTTATCCAGGTGAAACTCTTGGTCTTTTCCACGTCAAATCCCTGGTCTTGACCAGGTAAAATCCCTGTCATTACCCAGGTAAAATCCCCGGTCTTACCCAGGTAAAATCCTGGTTTTAGGGAAGACCCCTGGATTTAGCCAGGTAAAGCTCCTGGACACACCCAGGATTTCCCAGGTAACCCCCACATCCTCAGTTTCTGCTCTGTGAGTTACATTCCCCACAAATTCTCTCTTTCACCCAAGTTATGTCCCAAATTATAGAATTTAAAACCAAATTAGTTTCATTTCTCTGAGCAAAACAACTTCCAGCTTCAGCTCATAAATGACTTTTTTTACCAAGGATTTTACCTGGGCAAGACCAAAGATATTACCTGGATAAGGCCAGGGGTCTTACTCGGATAAGTAGGAAAAAAAAACCCATTCCAAGAGTTCCAGAGCTTTGGAAAGGGGTGATTTTGTGCTGTAGGTTTACTCTAAACTGAAGAAAATGCAGGGAAAAAACTCCAAGGGGTGATAAATGAGCTAATATCGACGGGGCAGCAAAAATTCCCTAGAAAGTGCAGGAGGAATTCCTTACAGAATGCAGGAGGAATTCCTTATAAAATCCAGAAGAAATTCCCTATAAAATGCAAGAGAAATTCCCTACAAAATCCAGGAGGAATTCCCTATAAAATCCAGGAATGCCCTATAAAATCCAAGAAGAATTCCTTATAAAATGCAGGAATTGCCTATAAAATCCAGGAGGAATTCTTTATAAAATCCTGGAGAGATTCCTTATAAAACAGAGGAGGAATTCCCTATAAAATCCAAGAGGAATTCTCTATAAAATGCAGGAACTCTCCAAAAAATACAGGAGGAATTACCTGTAAGATGAAGAAGGAATTCCCTATAAGATGCAGAAGGAATTCCCTATAAAATGCAGGAGGAATTCCCTATAAAATCCAGGAATTCTATACAAAATCCGGGAGAAATTCCCTATAAATGCAGGAGAAAATCCCTATAAAATGCAGGAGGAATTCCCTATAAAATCCAGGAATTCTATATCAAATCCAGGAGAAATTCCTTATAAAATGCAGGAGGAATTCCTTATAAACTACAGGATGAGTTCCTTATAAAATGCAGCAGGAATTACCTAGAATATGCAGAACGAATTCCCTATAAAACCCAGGAGGAATTCCCTGTAAAATGCAGGAATTCTATATAAAACCCAGGAGGA
The DNA here is from genome assembly GCA_013400635.1 of Hypocryptadius cinnamomeus. Taxonomy (NCBI): domain Eukaryota; kingdom Metazoa; phylum Chordata; class Aves; order Passeriformes; family Zosteropidae; genus Hypocryptadius; species Hypocryptadius cinnamomeus. Next base: position 506 of record VYZP01007384.1, on the reverse strand, counting down.
ATTCCCTGTAAAATGCAGGAGGAATTCCCTATAAAATCCAGGAATTCTATATAAAATGCAGGAGGAATTCCCTATAAAATCCAGGAATTCTATATAAAATGCAGGAGGAATTCCCTATAAAATGTAGGAGGAATTCCCTATAAAATCCAGGAATTCTATATCAAATCCAGGAGAAATTCCTTATAAAATGCAGGAGGAATTCCTTATAAACTACAGGATGAGTTCCTTATAAAATGCAGCAGGAATTACCTAGAATATGCAGAACGAATTCCCTATAAAATCCAGGAATTTTCCCTAAAACCCAGGAGGAATTCCCTGTCAATGCAGGAATTCCCTGTCAGTGCAGGAGCAGGGAATGCAGTTCCTACCGCTCTCGGCCAGGGCAGCAGCCACCTCGTTGAGGGTGGAGTAGATGTTGCAGGCAGCCCAGCGGCACTGCGCTCCCAGCGCTCCCAGCGTCTCCATCAGCACCTGCAAACACACCGGGAAATCAGCAAAATTGGGGT
>VYZP01007383.1:45316-59388 GCA_013400635.1 Hypocryptadius cinnamomeus | reverse complement strand
GAGAACCAGCACCTGAAAAACAGAAATAAAAGCAAAAGACCATTTGATGTGTTATGTGGAACAAGGCCCCAGTTGCAGCTGGTTTTACTGGGCAATGTGAATATGCTCTTTTTGTTCACAGGCATGTGTGTTGCTCCATGAACAGAGAGAAGCCCCTCAGCACAGGGCATTGTGGAATTTTGCTCCTGAAACATTTTGTCTGCTTAACTGAAACTAAATCAGACCTGTCACTGATGGAGACCAGGCAGCTTTACTTATAATAAATAAATGGAACCCAGCAGGCATTCCAGGGAGACCAAGAAGTACTTTGGGTAAAAGTGCTCCTCAGTTCAGTCAGTGCAGCTCCTTTAATCATTCCCTTGGTGCAAAAGCCAAGAGGCAATAAGGTATTTCTATTGTCTCCCTGTGGCCCAGTTGCTCAGAAAGGCCAGGAGCCAAACAAATAGCACGTCAGCCTGTTTCTCAACACGTCCCTGGGCATGGCTGTAAAACATACCCCACACTGAAGCAACACTTCTGAGAGCAGAAAAGAAAAAGAAGGGGACTATTGATTTAATGGCAAACAATTAACAAACACAGAGAAAACTTTAACTCAGAAAAAGGCAAGGTTTTCTCAGAGCATTGTTTTTAAGCTCTATTCCAAACAGACCTTGGTAAGGTAAATATCCTAGAATTAGTCAGCAGGATCCTTGAAGGGCTGTGCTGTTTTCCTTTATGAATCATCCCAAAATTACACAATTTGCATTACGCCTGAGAGAGCAATGCCACACAGAAGGAAGTGTCACACCTTAGACATATATTAGATAGGGAAGTTGTGTGCAGTGCAGGCAGAGCAATTCCCTGTGCTGCTGTCTCTATCTGGGGAAGCTGTAGATAACAATCCTTCCCTTGAACCCTGCACTGAATGGGCCAGTGTACACTGCTGTACACAGCTGGAAATGGACCTGCATTGCCCTCCCTGCACTCTGCAAAAGGGAACACACTTCTCATGCTGATATTAAACCATTATAATGGCAACAGGTGGAGGCAAGCCCCATGTGAAACATAATCCACAGAGTCACTGCACTAAGGCACACTGAAATGGGTTTAAAGACAAAAGGAGTCAGATAATTTTTTATAAAAATGTATAAATCATAACATTATTCTAAAATCTTTTAACTGTAAGGTGTTTCCCCCTCCCCAACACCAAAAATGCATCTAAAAAGATATGGAAGGAAGTAAATACCTACTATGCACCAGATGACAAAGGACATTTCAAACTTGTGAGGAAAACTAAAAATTGACAGGCCAAGAAATGCAAAAACACACGTTTCTGAAAAAGAGAAATCACATTTAAATAAGCAATCCTAGAAAACCTTTTCTACTCCTGTTATTAATTACTACATACAGTACATAAAATGGGATTTCCTGACCAAACCCTGGACTGCTGCTGGTGCTCACTAAGGAGTGGTTAAGTTCCCTCTGCAGCAAAGCCACTGCCTGACCACACTGCATCCTCCTGCAAACAATACAGAATTCACTCATGGCAGCCCCCAGAAATCAGGGACATGTTTGTAATGTAGGAACATGTCATTTCTTCAAAGGTTTGCTTGCAAAAGGAACTGGGAAGGCTCTTGGACTGAGCTGCTTGTACCACTACTTCCAAAAACCTCCACATGTGAAGTTACTGTTTTTGCAAATAGCATTTTATATAAAAAAACATAAAAGAAATACCACTCAAACCCCATCTCCTAGAACTAGAACAGACTAGGGGAACATGCGAGTCAGAGATCTCTATGTGGCCATCAAACTTATGGCAAATCTTAGCAGGAGCCTGCAGGATGGGAGAGAGATTTACTGCATGTTTTACCCACTGTGGCAGGAAAGGTGACTTTTGAGTGCCTTCCAGCCTCCACTCTCGGGAATTCTTCTCTTAAAGACAAGCACCATTGACACACAAATGCCTGGATGCAAATCCACACCTCTGCAGCTCCCAACAGAACCACCGTTCCATGCAAGTGAAATTTTAAACCACTGGATTTAATAGCAGGCAGCACCTACCACACATGAAAGCAACAGTTCTGAGTGTCTGCTGCATCAGGATCTGTGTCACTGGGGACAGGTTGTGGTGTGTGTAATGAGACATCACGATGCCAGAGAACAGGATTGCCATGATACCTGTGGGCAAGAACAAGGCAGTCAGCAGAAGACTCTGCAAGGATTTACTGCTGAGACCCTCCAGAGTAATCTCCTCACAAAGCAAAACCTGCTCCTACAGCAGGACAAGTATTTTAACATATCAACAGTGTGGTCAGAACTCATTCTGCTACTCACCTGAGAGTGAGATCCCTTCTGCAAGTCCATAAGGAAGGTAAGCAAAGATAATCATCATCCCAAATTCTAGGGAAGGTGTCTTCCTTAAATCAATGTGCTTTAGTACGTACACACGGAAATGTTATGGAAAAAGTAAATTTAAAAAAAATCACATAAATATTTTGATGTGTTCATTCCATTACAAAACAATGATTATGCTTAATGTACTTCTCTACTGAATAGCCAATAAAATCTACAAATTGGCCTTCAACTCAAGTACAGAAAGATTAGTAATTTCTTTTGAGAGGAATGTTTCTTATAGAAGCTACTGCTGGTAGAAGTCTGTCAGAAGACAGAGCTAGAGACAAAAAAGATCTCTTATTGATGTGCATCTACAATACTGATAAAAACAGGTAAATCAAATACTTTTGAGGCACAAGCAACTGTAAAGGGCAAACAAGCTGCTTTTCTCTTTGACTTAGTATAATTTAGATATGAGTCAAAGAAGTGTTGAACATCTGTCTCCCTCTTTTGTTGTGATGTATGGAATAATTTCAAAGTTTGTTGAATTAGGCTGATGAACCAAAAGGGGAAATAAGTCTGTATTTAATCAAACATTCTCTTCCTGTTGTTTACAAACAAAGTGTGTGGCAGTGTGTCCCAGCTGATACAAGCACAGCTGTACAGCCCAGAGCTCACACAGTGAAGTCAGAGTTAGCACTAAACAGGCCCAAAAAGTAACAAAGGTGTCTGGGCCACAGCAAACAGCTTTCCTGATCTCAGCAGAGCAGCTCCTGGGTTGTTTAGCAACCAATTCATGGAAGTGGAAGAGGCAAAATATAACCCAGGGTAAATCCAAAGAGAACAGTGTCTGCATTCAGCTGCCTGCACATGATCCATAGGGACAAACGAGCTGGGCTGACTCAAAAGCCCCGGGGAAAAGCAGCTTTTTTTTCTTTTTAATTAACTGTTTTATGTATGTAAAAAAGAAGCCATATGCTTGTTAAAATGGATTGGTATTGAAATGGAATTAATATATTTTGAATTTACAAAACAATTACCATATCTTATAACACTCCAATGCACATAAGCTATTATACAACATTTCAGACCTTAATTATGTTCATAAAAATTTGATGCCACTTTTAATACACTTCCATGCACACCAACATAAAACCAAAATAATGCCTAATAAGAAATATCCTTTATGAAATGCTGGAGAAGATGGGAAGAAAAATACTACTAGAATGTTGCAGTTCACCAATGTATACATATATATCACCAAAATTAAAGAAGGATATTAATGCAGAAATAAGACCAGTAAGTGTGCCAAGTGCTGCAGAGCCAAAGAACATCTTGAGAAAGTATCCCAGTGCCTGTAGAAAGGTTTGCCATCCACTTACATCTGACATATTTTCCCTTGTCAAACCTTCTGCTGTGCTAGATACAATTAAAAGAAATAAAAAGAAATGGTTATACATTCTAACCCCGGATCCAAAAATATCAATCATCTTTTGAGCATAACAACAAAAAAGACTCCCATTTCTTTCCTGCTACCACTCTTAAAAGGCTTTTACTGTGATATATATAACAAGAGGAATGTCAAAAGACGTTAAATCAAGCCTCAGTGTAATCCCCAAAGGGAAACCTAATTCTGCTAAAAATCCAGCATTGCTCCTCTGAAGGATCCCAGAATGGCGTAAATAGGCTATGGTGAAGCCCAGTGTTTGAAAACAATGTTCAAACTTTGAGAAGGAAAAGAAAACACATTTTACAGTGGTAAAAACTCATGTGATCCTCTGAGAAGAGCAAATGAACAGGAAGAACTCTCATCAAATATTTAGGTGTGGATGAGAGACAAGAAGGTCACTGAAGGAAAACAAAGCAGCTCTTAACAGGAAAGGTGAGAAACATCTTTGAATTTCAGGAATACATTTCATGAAAATTCTATGCAAAGAACACACAGATTCTAGCTAGTATTTCTTTTGGCTGCTTTTAGCCTTCAGTATCTTCCCTGAAAGCACCACAACTGTAATCAAAGCAATTAATCCATTAGAAAATTACTCTGACTTCACTACCTGCTTGGCACAGCTGTTCCTTCTATACATTCACAGTCACATCTATTGGCTTCAGCAGTAAGATGAAATATATCTATCCATTCTTTACTCTTTCAGCCCCAAAGAATTATCATAGGCAAAAGATAAGGATACTGGATGTTCCTCTTTCCTGCAGCCCCAACACAAACACAACCCCACTGCACGGACATGCTGTACTCCTCCCCAGCCACAGCGGCACTCTGGGCACAAGCCAAGGGCACGGGGACACAGCAGCTCTGGGAGGGTGAACACTGCTGTGCCTGACAGGTGACATGTGGGGCTCCTGCTGCCAGGACCCTCCGATGGAAAGAGAGCTGGTAATGCATGGAACTAGAAAGAATCAATCATCTAGGGTCAATGAGATAAGGCACTGAGGCAGGGGTAAGGAGGCAACCATCTACTGTCCCCTGCCCAAGCAGCTCATGTTCTGGATTGCTTTTGACACAGAAGCACCATACAAGATTCAGCCTTACACCTGAAATACACAAATTGTTCCAAAGGAAGATGGAAGAACAACTGTATACAAAAAAGCTAACAGAAAAGGATGTAGTTACTGTTTCCATAATCACGTGTGCTCCAATGCACTTACTTGGTCAGGACAATTGAGACTGCATCGTTGAGAATACTTTCTCCAAAAACCAACATGTTAAGCACAGGATCCACATTAAGGGCATTGAAAATGGCAATAGTAGCCACGGGGTCAACTGCAGATATCAGAGAGCCAAATGCAAAACTGGGAGAACACAAAAGAGGAAACTAGATGAAAGAAAAACATCTACCTAGTAACTTACATGAACAACAGTAACAAAGCCCATTTGTGTTACAGTTTCCACACAGTGATAAGAAAGTACTTTCTTTCCAGTCATAAGAACTTGGCCACTTGCCAAGTTCTTGAAAAATTTACATTATTGATACTGAAAAATTCATTCTGTCTTTTAGGAGAGGATGTGGACAAGGAAGTTATACTCTTATCACACATATTAATAATACCAACTAATCAAGGTTTACAAATCTTAAAGTTTGCTTAAAATACCCGGTTATCTCTCCAAAGAAATCATTGAGCACAGAACAGAATAGACTAGAATGCAAAAAAATGGAATATAATACAACACTATTTGGAAATTAGGGTGTAATAAATAGGGTATAGAAGTGTTCCATCTATATCTTAGTTTCATATACAATGTTGAATCTCAGCAGTCTAAACACTGACCAAAAGAGATGGACAACTGTAGTGCATTTCCCACCTGCAGCTATCCTGAAGAAAGCTTTATTTCATATACTATACCATTTCCCCAAGAGCTTACCTGTCTGTCATGTTGAGTTTATAGATTACATCAGCCTGAAAGAATAGGTAGAACATAATCACAATTAACTGTGGTACTCTTCTGTTCTTAAACACCAAACTATTCATCAAATCCTGAGTTCATTATTAAGAAAAATTCACAGCAGTGATGTTGTCCAGTTTAACACTGCCCTCCAACAGTAATCTACTGCTACAATTCTGGTCACCCGAGATCAGGGAACTAGAGCAGAGTCAGGTGAGCAGAGTAACCAAGACATTCAGAGGAAGAGAAATCTGAGTGGCAAAGATGAAAATTCTGGCTTGGCCTTCCAGAATGAAGTCTGAGAGAAAAGATAAATATCTGTGTCTACATGTAACCAATGGGAAACACCAAACCACAGAATCAAAAAAAATAAAAATATTGTAGAGTATAAGATGGCTCTAGAGAACACAGGTTTTGGAACAGCCTCCCAACGAAGACTGTGGAAGTTAGAAAATCTAAAACTCAAGTCAACCATGCTTTCCCCACGACACACGCTGTGTCACAGAGTGGCTCAGGTTGGGAGGGACCCCTGGGGTCACCTACCCCACTCCTCCAGCTCCACAGGGCCCTCGGAACACATTACCAGGATTGTGTCCAGAGAGCTTGTGAGTCCTTCCAGGGAGGGAGACTCCACGGCCTCTCCAGCAACATCCATGGAAGGGGGTGTATAACACTGCCTTTGTGAGAGCAGAGAACTGGACTTTGTGACCCAGGAATTCACTTTCACTCTATTTGTCTGCTCTTGAAAAAGGGACTTTCAAACAACAAGCCAGATAAACTTAAGTGCTTCAAAGCAGTAAGTCTTACCCGGCCCAGGAAATAGATTCCTCCACCTACAATGAAAGCTGATATTGCAGTGCCAAATACTGAGAACAGAATGATGGAACCAATGTTCTGAAAAAAATTACCCTGGAACACAGTAATAAAATAAGTAAATTAGTACAAATGGCCTGAGGGAAGACTCATGTTTGGGTTTCCATTTAATTAGATTCTAACTCACAAGTGGGTTTCCGATGACAAAGACTCAGTTTGGTTCCAGGTACCCCAGGACACACATCCACACCATCTGCCTAGAGAGACTGCTGCTCTCTTGAGGACAACAGCAATTCCTCTGATTCCCAGGACTGATTCCCAATCTGGCACCATAACAAGAACCCAATCCTCAGGCAAACAGCTGGATATTCAGCAGCACTTAGACACATTCCCCACCTGGCAAAACTGTAAGTTAATCCCTCTGCTGGAGATAGGGCATGTGAAAAAGGCTTGTACACTTCCCAGTTGTTAGTCCATTGCTTGTGATTTTGTATGAAAAGGTCTCCAGTGTTGGTAGCAGCTCTTGGTATCACCATGGCCACTGTTCCCTCCCTGTCCTGCAGCACAGCTGGAGCAGAAGGGCAGCACAAGGGAGCACCAAAGCCCCTCGGCCAGGAGGAGAGCTGTGAGAAATGCCCATGGAAACACGGGCCCCCAGGCAAGGGTCACAACCTTACACACATTTTCCTCTTCTCTAGCTGTGGAGTGACCCCACTTTCCCACTTCTGATCTCACACCTTCCCACTTCTCCTCCTTCATAGCAGCCCTTGTACAGCTCTGGTGAGGTAAGAAACCTCTCCAGCCAAGGAAAACCTCATCTGTGCTGTACCCAACACCTTGGCAGCACTCACTTATCAGCAACAAGCTACACTCCCTGCAGTCTGGGTTGAAGAGGTTTAAATTTTGCACTCTCAATTCCCTAATGATTAATATAATGGAATTTAATGCAATTATCCCAAGCTTCATGGAGACAAAGCAGAATCTGTTCCAAACAAAACCTCAACATCCAAAATGAGTGTCTGGCAGGGACTGACCTTGTGCAGTGAATATCCAGATTCAAATATAATAGGTGGAAGCAAAAGCAGAAAAAACATATTTGGACGAAACATTTCTTCTTCCTTAAAAAAAAAAAAATTCATTATAATTTCAGAGATATCATCATTACTGAAATAACATCAAATCTTCCAAAAGAAAGCTATAAAGCTATTTAAAAAATAGTGATAGAAAATGAAAAATCTTTCTCCCTTCTTATCATGAAGTAGAAGACTGAAGAACAGTAGATTATTCCAGGGCTGCTACTTCTATTGTTCTTTCTCAGCCCAGTGATAGAAAACTAGGAGTTACTTATTTTAAATTACTGTCTCCAAAAAAGCTGCATAGAAAACAGGTTATTGATGGTAAAGGAAAAATCTTCCTGTTTCCATAAAAAGTATTCCTACTTTATCTGAGAGTCTGGAAATCTGTAAGGACTGCCAAGGAACAGTGACTTCTTGGCCACTGTTTGAACAGAACAGGTTAACTGGGACCAAGCAGTTTCACTGGAAAACTCATCACCTGACAAGAAAATTACATCATCAGCCCAGTGCCCCTGCAGGTGACCAGGCTCAGGTGACACACCACCTGAGGGGCCTGAGGCTGGATTCTTCTCAGCAAATGTGATTTCTGCCTGAATTGAATGGCACTATTCTGATGGCTCCTTTTTGCCATCACAGTGATATAAATGGAACCCACCATGAGGTAAGATGCTATTTTTTTGTGTCCTCAGTCTTTGTCACTTATCTCATCCCCTGGCTAACACTGCTCATGCTGTACCCCCAGCCTGGCACCCTCGTTTTTCTGCTGGCAGAGGAGGCACAGAAGGCAAATGAATCCCAGCTGAGGGGCCAGTCTCTTTACCCACCTGTTTCCTCCCTCCTGGTCACGTCAGAGCTGTCGCCTCCACAAGCACCGATTAACTTGTTTAAACCCGGGGTAACCAGCTGATGGACTGTTCTGTTCCAACACCAGCTTTCAAAACAGCCATACTCATCTCTTTAAAGTCTCATGCCTGCCTGTACCAGTAATAATCATCTTAAAGGATTTGGGGTGCTTAGAAAACAAAACTCATCCTCTGGACTGGAACTCAGCGTGAGCGTGCACGCAGAGCGCTGTGAGTCGACGGCTGACACTGCCTGCTCCTGTCAGCACAGCCACTGCACTGAACAAACCCACAGGGCTGAGCCACTGCACTCCACAAAAGCCCCTGAAACCAGAGCTGACAAGGAACTGAGAACAATGGAAAGGAAGGACTGTTTGTGCTGCATGGAAGCAGAGGAAAATAAAACATGAGGACTCTATCAGCTGTGCTAGCCAAGAACTACCAGCAAGCACAAGGTCTTCGTGGTGAACCTGAACGAACAAGTATTACAAAGCCTTTTTCGTAAGATTTAGGGATTTTTCTACAATTAAAAATTCATTGTTACAACTATACCTTCCAGTTGGCCAGCTTTTGAGCCTCTATGATTTTTATAAAAGCTCCCATAAGGATACCTAGGAGAGAATAAGAAAACATTCTGAAATAGCAATAAAATGTGTCACTGTTTACCAGATCTCCAAGTTTTAGAAGTGAAAACAAGGCAAAACATAGTGCAGTGAGTTAGTTTCATTCCTAAACCATGAAAACACTGAGTGGTTTTGGGTTTAATCCCCAAATACCCAGTTTCCAATATGTTACATAACTGCAGAGCTTCCCTGCACAACAGATTGCCTCTTGGGATATCCCAGCTCCAAACAGACCTACTGAGAGTGTGATGCTCACTGGTTCAGAAAGATAACAGGCTTAACTACTCAAAAACACTTCACATCTAAGCTGCACCCAAATGAAATTTCACCTTTCTTGCTAAGAATCAGGAAGTTATGAGTTAGGCATCTGTGCTTCATGTCACTTCAATATTATTTGCAGTTAAAGCAGCTTAAATGAAATCAGTCTTCTCCACAGAACTGAATTTGGTTTGAATGAAATCATAGCACTTTCTGGCAAGGAAGAAGGCAACAAACTCTGATCAGGGTGGAGATCCTGTCAGAACTATTTCCCAAATGAATTACACACTGTTTAAGTCATGTAGAAATAATGTGAATACAGAATTTTATCAAGGCTGCTGCAAACTCAGTGGTTAAAGGTTATAGTGCTCTTTCCTCCCATATATCTTCAAACATAAAACTGTAACAAGATTTCTTCTGGAAGTCATGAAGATAACTCATGAACTGTCATTAATTGTTTTCAAGTAGTTATAGGGAACTTGTCTTCAGCCAGATTTCAGATCTGTGCTTCTGCATAGTTGTGTTTTATAATTTACAGAATGGAGACTTCACAGTCAAACACTGGGACAGAAGCCAAATACTCCAAATGAAAGGTACAGAATGTCTGAGAAGCCTGAAGTATGCCTTCCTGCAGCTCATGTTAAGTGTGCTTTTCTGTAACTCATGAGACCTCCTCTCATGCTGTAGCTAACAAAAGAGTCTCACAAACAGAATCACATGGATTACTGCTGATGGATGTGTCACACACACAAAGCCATGAGGCCTAAGCCTTCCTTTATACAAAAATCTGGGAAGGCATCGGTCCCAGAGGGTAGAAATAATTGTTCCATGAAATGGTTTCTATGGAAAGGAAGAGGAAAACATAAATGAAGGAACATCAAAGGTCTGCTGCTCCTTGAAGGACAGAATGCAGATACAGCCACTCACATGCCACATACATTTACAAACTACTCTTTCTTTATTACTAAATGAATGAATGCAGGTCTAGATCAGCTGTTTCTATTAAATCAGGCAGGTCAGTTTTGCCAAGGGGCTAATTAGAAGGGTAAGCCTGTAACAGTTAATCTATACCTCATTTTTTTGAAAATTTTATAGGCATTTTCTTATTGCAACCAACCTTTATTTTTCCTGAGAACATGTTAAAACTCAGTAACAAATCAAAGAGAAAAAACATTTCTGGAAACTATTTTTACCAACAAAATTCCAGCAACTTATAAGGATGAGGATCAAAATCCAGCCTCAGAGAATGCACTCCCATCCTGTCCACCAGGAGAGACACACCCTCTAGAAAACATAAACCAGAAGCTTCCAAGCAGCTCAGACAATGGGAGGAAAACACTTGTGAAAATCATATCTCTCTTCTCTGCTGCCACTTTTATTAGCCTTCAATAACTTCCTGAGAGGATTTGCTTAATTTACAAGTCAAAACAGGACACACCTCACTTCTGGCACTGCTGGCAAAACTGGATATTTGAAACTCAAGCTGTGCTCCTGTAGCCGTGCAGAGCATTACCAGGAGCAGAGGGTCGCTGAGCTGCACTGAGCTGCAGGGATCACACAGGTGCTGCACTCTCACCAGGGCTCAGAGTACTGCAAATATGACTGAGCCTACAAACTAACTCCACAAGGCTGGAATGACACAGGACATCAGTTACCTGCTCCTGCTATGACACAGGACATCAGTTACCTGGGCTGCTCCTGGCTGTAACACCCTGCTGACTCACAGGAATTCCATCTGCTGCTATCCATCGCCTCACTGGGGGACAGACTGCTGTGATCCACCCCAAAACCCAACTGAGCACTTCCTGCACAGCCTCTGACCAGAACACAACAGATGCAGCACTGCTCCTTCTGACCCACTCTGAAAGCAGCAACAGCCCTGGCACGGAGCTTTCCTGTTTCTTGAACAGGATCTTGCTGGGGCTCACAGGAGCACAGCACACACCAATACTAAACCCAACAGCTAAAACCCCTCTCCTGCAGCTGAGATGCCAGTAACAAGAAACAGAAAGAGGAGAATGTCTGTGCCTCTGCTGCTCTGCACAGCTCAGCAGGAGCAGGGACACAAGCTGGCCCAACACTTCTGCTCTGCACTGCCCAGGATATACAGAATGATTGCAAAAAAATCCAAAACTATGCCAGCAAGAGCAATCACTATACTGCTGCATTTTATATTGGGAATTATGTTTAAATTTAGATTAGCTGTTTAATAGCCATGGTAACTAATCTGATCTGAAGCCAAATCAACACCCTGTACTTGGGTTTTTGTGTACAAAGGGGAAGGATACTGAAGGGACAGTGATGTCCTTTTGGCACCTTTCAGGATACTGGGAGATACATTCACAAGACATCTCACCCGTCCACAGCAATAATAAAAGCAGGGAAGGAAAGAGAAGTGTGTCAGCAGTGAACCAAGCACTGGGTGGTTCCTGTGAGGATGACAAAGTGAGTCAGGACGAGCTGCAGCAGCTCTGATCCGTGTCAGGCACAGAACCATAAAGGCACAAAAGTCTGATGGATGATGCTGCTATAAAGATCAGGGGTGTGTGCAACACCCAGCACTAGGACAGGATCCTCACCCACCTGTTTGCTTTTCTGTTGAACAGAAATACTGAAACTCACTTAGGGCTTTGCAAGTAAATGCTGCTTGAAGCTCCAAAATCTGCTATGTGAGAAACATGATGTGGTCTCCAGCACATACAGTTATCTACAAATCCAGGGAGCCACACTGCTGGAAAACATGCTTCTTTCTGCCAAGTAACAGCTCTAAGCTTTTCTCAATCTAGCACCAGAGATGCAAGGAGATCCCTGCTTTCCAGGAATCATAACTTACTGACAAGCACCAAGAAGCTCACTTGCTCCAATTGAGAAACTGTGTAGAAATACAGTTAAGAAATATGAGAGAAGGTACCAGCCTAGCCCAAAATCAAAAAAACCTACCTGCTCAACCAGTAATATAGTCCTTTGAGCTGCCTCAGGATTATAACTAAGCATCTTTGTCTTTTTGTTGTATTTTTAGAACAACTGTCAGTGAAAGCATCATCAGCAAGAGAAGCAAAAATATCACAGAATCTTGCAGACAAGTCACAGCTGAAAAACTGGTGCTGGGAACACTGAGACCAGGTTCTTTAAAATCAGACAGAAGTAGAGAAAATAATGAATGTGTTTTGCCTGATTTGCTCCTCAATTACAAATTTATAAATCAGGAGCAACAGCATACAAATAAATTAAATTACCCTGACATAAAACTATAGGATCAGAAATACTCCAAATTTATTCCAAATTAAGTACAAACTTGATCTCCATGAAGGGTGACACTCTTGTAACTCTAGCCATAGGAAGAGCTCTTGTCATGGTACTTCTGGGATAACTAAGGACCTGGCAGTCCAGGTGAGTTTTTGGGATAGTTGCAGTCCCCAGCTACATTAAAATCCCACACTCAGACATAAATCTGCCAACACCAATATAAACACATGTACCACCTCAAAGGCTGGAGCCTCACGAGCAGGGAGTGCTGCACATCTTGTCCTACCCTGAGGAGGCAAACCAGAGGAAGATGCCAAAGTGCTCAGGCAGTGACATCCCTACAGGTGTCATTGTCCTGGGCCAGTCTCTGCGTGTATGCTCATTTCTTTATTTCTTCAATCAATTTAACTCTGAATTACTTGTTTTCTTCACTGCATCCAGTTTGCTGTACCTTTCTAGTGATGGCTAACACACAACAGAGGATTATCTCCACTGCACACTACTGACAGTCCCTGGATTAACACAAATCCAACATAAAAATGCTACTCACCTAAGGAAACAACAGCCACGCTCTCTGGTAAAAAATGAAGCCGGTATTCTATCAGTAAATGCACCAATATGATGCAAATAGCTGTGAAGGGGAAAAAATGGAGATTCAGTAGTGTTGGAAAAGAATAAAATACACTTTAAAGTAGTATTTTTAAAATACACAAGCAAACTTCTCCTAATGATTTAGCAGATCTCACTTTGGCAATAAACCAACCCAGTGTAAGCAGTGGCTTCCACCACCATAAATGTCCTAAATCCCTGTGCCTGTGCAAAATCCCACTTCTCAGAGAGAACCAGAGGAGAAATAAAGCACTCTGATTTTGAGTTGGCCTACGTCCTCAGACACAGAGCACTGTTAACAGAGATTAACAGACTTTCAGTTCATCATTCACCTATAACAAGAAGACTAAAAAAAATCGTCATGCCACTAGACTGCTCCTCTTGCTGTGCCTGGACTCCAGTCTGAACGGGAAGGATGGGCTTGGGAGGTGTAGGTGCCACCAGCTTGGTAGTAGCAGCCAGCAGAGTGTGGAGGGTGGCATTGATGACTTCATGGGTGGCATTTGCAGACCTGTCAGGATAATACAATATGTGATTATACTGGATGGGAGCACAGTAAAGCCCACTGCAGATGTGCACACCCCAACCCACCACCAGAGCACACTGAGCTCGTACCGGTGACCAGCTCCTTACGGTGCTGTTTTAAAAGCACTCTGCTTACAGACACTGGGAGCTCCTGCTCACGGAGCTGGCTATCGCTGAGCGCTTCACGCACCGCAGCGCCCATCCCGCTGTGCGGAGAGAGTCTGACACCGACGGCGTGACGGGCACGGCAACAACCGCGCCGGGCACGGGAACAACCGCGCTGGGCACGGGAACAACCCCGCTGGGCACGGCAACAACCCCGCTGGGCACGGCAACAACCCGGCTGGGCACGGCAACAACCGCGCTG
>VYZP01007383.1:0-44573 GCA_013400635.1 Hypocryptadius cinnamomeus | reverse complement strand
CCATCGTGTCCTGGCCCTCAGAGCCGCCATCGGGTTCTGTCCCTAAGAGCTGCCATCATGTCCTGTCCCTAAGAGCTGCCATCGTGTCCTGTCCCTAAGAGCCTCCATCGTGTCCTGTCCCTAAGAGCCGCCATCGTGTCTTGTCCCTAAGAACTGCCATCGTGTCCTGTCCCTCAGAGCCTCCATCATGTCCTGTCCCTAAGACCGCCATCGTGTCCTGTCCCTAAGAGCTGCCATCGTGTCCTGTCCCTAAGAGCTGCCATCGTGTCCTGTCCCACAGGGCAGCCATCACGTCCTGTCCCTAAGACCCGCCATCGTGTCCTGTCCCACAGAGCTGCCATCATGTCCTGTCCCTAAGAGCTGCCATCGTGTCCTGTCCCACAGGGCAGCCATCACGTCCTGTCCCTAAGACCCGCCATCGTGTCCTGTCCCACAGAGCTGCCATCATGTCCTGTCCCTAAGAGCCGCCATTTCTCTCTGTCCCTAAGAGCCACCATTGTGTCCTGTCCCTCAGAGCCACCACTGCTCCCCGTCCCCAGAGCCACCACTGTGGTCACGGTGGCACAGGCTGGCTCCCAGGCTGCTCTGGACACCAGGGTGAAATGCCTGCCCAGTGTGCTGCAGCGTCACACCAGGCCTGCTCTGCAGTGCCCAGGCAGAAGTGGATCCTGATTTTCCAATCAGACACGTTCACCTGCAGCTCCCGGAACCGTTCCTGCTGGCTGAGCTGATCTGTGCAGGCACAGCTGGTCCACGGCTCTCACCTCCAGCCACAGCCTGGCCTTACAGCAGCAACAAAGCCTCAGACACGTCCCACTGAGCTGAATCGGAAGGCCACTGCCTCAAAACCAGCATTAAAATGCACTTAAATTGAAATAGCAGTGAATAATTAATTAGTGATTTTAATTAGCAAATTAAAATAAAATTTAGACCAGCTTTATCTGGTCTAAGTTCAAATGCCCTCCTGGCCCAGGCTGCTGCTGGGGTTGGGTCTCTAAAGTCTCCTGTGCATCCTGGAAAATAAGGCTAATTAGCACCTTTCTGCTTACAAAGTTGAGGATATCCATCCATCCATCCATCCATCCATCCATCCATCCATCCAGTGCAAGTTTGAGATGCTGGGCTGGCAGGGACATGGGACAGTGAACAACAGCATCGCATGCATTTCTTTGATTTCTGGTTTGACTAGCTCAGGAAATAAAAGGGGAGCTGTACAAACACTTGTTGAGTACCTCAGGTTGTTTTAAAGCCCCTCTGAAATATCAGCTGTGAACTTAATCAAATGAAATTTCCGATTTATGATACTGACACTCAATTACTTAAAAGTGAAAGCCACCTGAGTAGGTATGAACATGCCTGAATTTTAAAAACCAGTGACTAGGACAGTAGCTGGTTTTTTCCATGTTACTGGCAGGGTAGAGCTGGAGAATGTCTGGTTTCATGTTGACAGACTGAACCTACACCTCCTTTGCTCATCTGATGTGGTTTTGTTGTGACCTACTTAGATAGTCTTACCATAGTTCTGACCAAGGGTTTTTTCCACACTGGCTAATTTCCGATGATCTGCAGTTTGCTAATCCCATCTGCTTTAACTCATTCTCTGCATTCCAGTAGCATTTGGGACAGAGTGCATGGTTTCAGCCAAGGCACAGCTCATGGGGTGATTCAGAGCTCACAGGTGCCAGCGAAAAATGACACTGGCACTTTCCAAAGTGGTGCAAGCTGATTTCCAGAGGGATGTGCACATCTTCCTCCACTTGCAAACAGTGGGACTGCAGGTCTCCAACACACCAGAAACTCAGGCACTTCTGCTTTTTGATCTCAATTTTCATTATACACTGGAGTAGAGATTTTGAACAACACTTCATCCATAAATAATGGAGCTTGATCCAGAATGAGATGCATTTAAGCTGATGAAACACAAGAAATTTCCTTGTGAATACTGTCTTCCTTTTTTCTGTGAAAACTAAAATTCAGAGTTTGCCAAGGATGCCTGGAAGTGGCTGGTCACTAAAAGGTGAATCATCAGTGTTTCCCTTGAGAAGGCCTCCAAGAAGAAATTAGTCTTCTGCAAACTTGCATGGTCTCAACTCATAATAACTTTTGGAGTTTTTATTTGCTTTTCTGGGAAGCACAGTGAAAAAGCCAGAAGTTCTGTTGAAAGGGATTGAGAGAGAGTCAGTGGGATTGTGGCAGAGAAGGACAGTGGGGGCCATGTGCCTCTCTCCTCCATGCAGTACGCCTCGTGATCTGGGTCACAGGACAGGAAGAAGCTCCCTAGCTGTGCAGCTCAGTCCTCTTTGGCAGGTCATTATCCTGTCCTCCTAAAAATCAGAGAAAAATGTCATTGAAAGCACCTCTGGAGAGCTCCAGCCCGTCCTCTGTTTACAGCAGGTGCAGCTTCAAGGTCAGAGGAGGTTGCTCAGGGTCTTGTCCAGGGAAATTTTGAAGATGTCTAAGGAATGGAATGTCTCTATGGATGGCACATGGATGGAGCTGCTCTGGGAGACCTGTCCTCATGCTGCACTGCTCTCAGAGTGAAGAACCCTTTCTGTTGTGCAGCTGGGAGCCCCTTAGTTGCACTTCATAGCCGGTGCCATGGCAGGTGTCTGCTCCTCTTCCCTTACAGCTGTGCCCACACTGATCTGAGGTAGAAGTAGCTGTGTCCATTCCTGGTGGTTTAAAATCCAGTCAGACAATGGTGGAAAAGTCAGCTGGTCAGGGAAAAGGGCATGGCTGGAGTCCTGTGTGATCTTCACCAGTGGCGAAGGGCTCCTGCCCTTGTCACCAGAGCAATGTTCAGTTCTGTACCGGGCTGGTGCAGAACAAGGAAAATCTTAAAAACTCTCTTTCCTAGTCACGTGAGTTGTGTTTGGCATAATGAGTAGGTCATCTGGCCTAAGAAAGAAGGCCAGAAATTGCACTGGTTTGCTTTTTCTTTGCTATTTCTTTGCTTTTGTTTTGTTTGGGGTTTTTTGGTTTTGGCCTTGGCTTCAGCCTCATTTTTTGGGTTGTTTTTGTTCCTTGAATCTTTCAACTGGTGTGATCAGAAAGCTCCACGCTTCTTTTGTTTCACTGGCCTTTTAGCTGTCATGTGTTTTTAATCATGAGGGACTGGTGCAGAAAAGGGATGAGTACAGATGTAAGTCTTCAGGAGGTGACTGACCTTGTCCTCACTGTGCCTGCTGGCCCTGGCCAAAAGGAAACCACAGATGGGGTTTGGGAGCCATGGGAAGGATTCAGGAAGGGATGTGGAAGGGAGGAAGATTTAGCCAGGAAAGCAGAGGCCTGGCAACATAAACACAAACCCAGGACTGAACCTCACAAAGGCCAGGGTGCAAAGGGAAAAAAAAAAAAAAAACAGGAAAAGGGAAAAAGGTAGATGGAGAACAAGGGTCCCAGGGAGCATCAGAGGGGGGAGCATCAGAGCAGCTGGAGGCCACAAGGGCTGCTGGGTCAGGCTACCATGTGAGATCAGGAAATTACAGCAAGCAGCATGTAGCAGTCAGTCAGCTACTCTGAACTGTCTTCTTCCCACTGCGTTGCAGTGCTGCACACACACGCTCAGCACAGCACACTCTGAGTGAAGTAATCACAGGTGATACCAAATTATAACGTCTCAAGTGTTCTGTTCGAAGAGATGGTGATTTTCATGTCTCATCTCTGACTCATCAGCAGGAAATACCACTGCTTGTTTGACCTGTTGTTTCCAGTGAGAAGGGGCCAGTCCGTGTTACTGCCACCGAGGTAGCCAAGACAAACACTACCCCAGCATCACGGTGCACTTGGTGTTTCAAGGACTTGGTCACAAGGAAAGTAATAATTTTGGCAGGAGGCTGTTCAGGCTGCTTCTCACTTGTGGTTTTCTGATGCACAGCTACTGAGCATCTGTTGATTAATGCATGCACTGAATGTTGCTTTTAATAGATCACAGGAATTTCACAGTTGTTTAAGCTCATCTAAGATGATGTGGCTGTAGGTAACATAGTGTTTAGTTTTAATTCTTAATTTATGCAGAGCAGCCTAAATAGATAGCTGTGTAGAACATCGAGGGCAGGCACAGATGCGTTAGTGACCAGCTGTAACCTTGTGCTGGAAATGTTGGGGAAGGTGCTAATTTACAGCCCAGGACTTTGTTCTCACTCAGGAGTGGAGTCTGTCGGCTCTAAAGGCCAAGGGCATGCCAGATTTACTCTAGGGAGTTGGTTTAGCTCTTATGACAGTCTTTGGCCTTGAAGACACGTGGGTTTGCCTTTTAGATTATCCACAAACATGGTGATCTCAGGCATGTTGAAGTCACCCTTGAGTCAATTCTCTCTGGAACAGTGCTGAACTTCTGCAAGGGGTTCAGCAACAGTAGGAGGAGGCTGCCAGATGTAGGGAAGGTGGAAGTGCTTCAACCAGATTTACTGTAGAACTATCCTACAAGTGTTTAAATACATCAGTTCCCTTCCAAGCTTGGATTCATAGTAAAGATAAAATATTTCCTGGGTTGTGGAGGGGGATTCAGCTCTAAACTTACCTGAAGCCAGATCCCAATTCTGGCATGGAATATAGTATAGGCCAAAATCCAAAATGAGCCAGTGTTTTCAAAGACAAAATCAGCAATACTGAGAACACCAAGATCAGCAGGGGCCTTAAAATGGCCATATCTGTGGGCTGCATGTGAGGAGGGAATGCCTATAGCTGTGGCACTACCATGCCAGCAGGGCTTACAAAAGACCTGCCTTTTGGGGGCTTCAGCATCACCCAGGATTGGCCCCATTACAGCTGCTGAAGATCTTGGCAGGCTGGGATGTGGGTGCTGGAGAGCCGCATTGGCCTGAGAACAACCTCTGCACAAATGGGTCATCTCCTCTCACTCCCCTCTCTCAGTCTGAGACTGAAAAAGAGAGAACTGGTGGTACTTTCACAGGGCAGATGAATGATCTTTGTTATTAAACTCAGGACATTTCTTTATTATGCAGGTGAAGGTTCAGCTGCCACTAAGGAGGCAGGGAAAGCATCAGCATATGATTTCATTTATTGCTTTGGGATAAATGTGAGATATTCTCTTAGGCTGACTAAGAAATGCTGAAATTACTTTTAGACCCTTCACAGTACAGAGTTGTTTTTCCATTTCTTTAAGTGCCCTAGCATGTACAACATTTTATTCTCTTGTTCTCTAACTATGTGCAATAGGCATATGCCTGGGTGCATATATGTACACAGACTGGCATGTATAAACATAAATAAATACATAGGCAGGCAAATTCCAGGTACTAGTTCTCAACAGATAATCTCTCTCCTGTTGCTTTGTTATCTGTTGTTTGAAACTATTGGATGCTTGGTTTATTCGCTTTTCATTGCATGTTTAGTCTGGTTTTGACATGCTCAATCTGGAGTTTGTCCAGGAGGAAGCAGTGACAATGGGAATCACATTGCGTGGCTGCAGCCAGTGCCCAGCAAGATGTGCTGCTGTAGCCAGGCACCAAAGGTTGTGATTCACCTGAAATGCACAGGGGATCAGCTCTTGGAAACAGGGACCCAAAGGGCACTGGAGGGAGTGTCCCCAAGGACACTGCCATGTCACCTGCTGGCACTGCTAGCTGAGTGGCTCAATACACAGGCTGGGGAGACTGAACTCCTCTGTTGCCTTGGGTGGGCATGGGGTGAAGAGCACCTCGCTGAGGAGTGATGCCAACTTCTCCAACTCTGATTGCTTTTCAGGGAAATGCAGCTCTCCTGACCCCAACCTCAGGTCCACATTTTTGGCAGCAGAGCTTTGTTCATGCTGGCTCGTGCCCTGCCACACACCAAGAACTGCTCTGCCAGGCAGGCAGACACAGGACTGTCCCCATGCACAGAGCTCGCTGGTTTACCAACAGACAGGCTCTGCTGGCTGCACAGTTCAGACACTGACAGGTATGGCCAGGAGGTGCTACCCCAGAGACAGGACATAAAGGAATTTTCCTCTCTTGTTTTTTGTTTTAAACATTGAATTTTTTTGACTGTGAACTCAGGCATTTCATGAATTTCAGAGCTGGTGCTGTGCTGTGACTCATCGAGTCCCCTCTCCCAGCAGTGTGTGATGGGCCTTCTGTCTCACGACGTGACTCTCCCAGCACAAATGGGCTATGTTTAGTGACAGGCTTCGGCAGGAGGCTGTTGCTGTTTTACAAATGCCTAAACTGAGGCACAGAGAGGCTGGAGAAACGGGCCAGAACAGACAGCAAGTCAACGGGTGAGCTGGGAAGCATCTCACAGGGTCTCTTCCACCTGCTTTCTGACCAACACTTTATCTTGAAACCCAAACACACTGGGGAAACCTGCTCCCGCTTTTTTACCCCAATCTCCCAGTAAAGAGGTTTCTGTTTGTTTACAGGCAAAGTGAGTGATGGCTCTCACTAACACCATTTACTTATCTGCCCATTCTGCACCCTGCAGGCAGGCAGCCAGCCTGGCTGGAGCCCAGCACAGGGCAGATCCACACTCCTGTCTCCTGCCAGTCCCAGGGACACAGCCGCACTGCATGGGCCAGGGGGTACTGCAGGCCCCGAGTCTTCTTCCCAGCAGTGGCCAAGGGCTTCTGCATGCTCACAACATGAGATGTGAGAAGGCAGTAATGACTAAGTACCATCCTTTTCCATTTCTTCCTGAATGCCTTCCTCAAGTCAATCTACTTTCTTTTTCAAAGGGCTGTTCAATGCTTCATTCAAACCAGCATTGCAAGTTTGAGCCTCCCCCACCCTGCCCCAGGTGTGGTTTCTGGAGTGTATTTATGTATTTGGTGCAGGTGTATCCATCCCAGAATTGGATGGCACACTGCATGTGTGTGCGTGTGTAGGGGAATGACAGGGAAAGAAGACAAGAGCAATAGAAAGCATCATTTGTAAATTAAGAAAAAAACAAACCATACAGAATCGAACAATCAATTATGGCCAGGCCAGAATTAGAATTTAAACAACCAAGTGTCGCCCTTTCCCATACCCAAAGCCAGTAGAGGCTGTAAGGAGGCATCTCAGGAGGCAAAGAGCAGGGTAAGCCTGGCTCCCAAAAGCCTCTCCAGCTGCTCCTCAGTATATAAAAACCATGGAAACTTCTAGTATCTGCAGTTTCCTCTGGCAGCCAGTCTCCACTGGACTGTGAGCACAGCCACCTCCTTTTCTGTTCAGGACCTCGTTGCCACCAGATTCCTTGGACATGGGCCCATGTGCTGCAGGGAACCGTGAGTGTTGTGTCCACGCTTGCCCTCGGTGGGCAGGCGGCAGCTGCTGCCCGGACAGGAGCCATTCGTCACCCAGGAGGGTGAAACTCCAATACCATCTGCAGAAAGCTTGGCCTTGCCTGAGCCCTGCCTTCCTTCCTGTACAGCCCCCCTCCTCACTGCCTGTCCTCTGCCCAGGGTTCGTTTGAATGCTGAACACCTGTTTGTTAAGGGCAGGGTTCAGTATTCTCTGGATTACATTCTTTTTGGTCTATAAATTAAAAGTTCTTCCTCTTTCCTTATTACAGACTGTCCTGAAAGCCCTTCTGTCAATGGGAATTAACAAATCTTTGTGACAACTCTGATAAACAGAGTGTTTGGTTAGCTGGATTACATTTACTGGTGCCAGCTGCAAATGAGTCCAAGTATCTGTTGTAATGGTGAGGTGCATCTGCTGTGACATGTCTACAAACAAATGGCAATTGGAAAAGAGAGCAACTGTACAAACAACTGCATTTCTCGCTCAGGCAGTAGCCTGGAGCTGCTGGGCACTCCCAGGACTTGTCACCTCTCGCTCACACAAGCATCTTGCCCTCAAGCTGCCTTCAGAATTTCCAGCCCTCACAGGAAGAAATGCAGGACCCTTCCAAGAAGGATGCCTGTCTTCTTTGCCCTTTGCCAATAATGGGATGGCCTGGCAAAGGCAGCTGGGACACAGGGAGGCACATGGGGTGACACTCCAAAGTGTGTGCCAGTGTGCACACGCATTTCCCAGCTGGTCTTGCTGGCCTCCAGCCTGCTCTGCTCAGTAGCCCTTGCTGCAGCTAGCCAGACACCTCTGCCCAGTGCCATTTAGCAGATTGTTGGGAATACAAGCAGGAGGACCTAGAATTTTTGGGAGGCCCATTACCTTGTCCGTGGTGCCTCTGCTGAGAGAGAGGTTTTACAGCTGAAACTATAGAAGTATTCTGTTCAGAACCCAGTAAAGTCAGAGCAGAGAGAAAAATAATCACCTGAGAGTTCTGCTCGGCCTGGTACACCACACTCCCTCACATCTCCTTCCTGTCAGGGGCTGCTGCTGGTGGTCTTTATGGGCATTCTCTGAAGTGTAAGAAGTAAAAGAATGTTTTCCTGCTTCTGTTAGCTCTGCAATCCCTCATCAGGACAGCAATTGCTTTGTTGATAAAACATAGCTCCTGTTCACACCTACTTCACAAATCTTTTGACACACAACATGCAGGACCCATAGGACACAGAGCAACATCCCCTCCCAGGGCCCTGTGGCCTGTCTTGCCCTGGATGGAGAACATGGCTTCTGCATCCTGAAGCATAGATAAGGGGACAGATGCAGATTTTAGAGATTAAAGTGGGAAAGCAACAATAACAAAGATTTAACGCCACACAAGCAATAACTATCTCATAGGAAAAAGGGGATATATTATGAAAGAAAGAAAAGACAACAGAAGGAAAGCTATCTAGCTGTGGTGGGCTGGTGAGTACCCAGGCAGGTGTTCGTTCCCCTCCAGTCAGATGGGGGAGAAGATCAGAAGGACAAAAGTGAGAAAGAAGGAATGTGTTGGGACAGCGGCAGTTTAGTGAGTGAAGTAGAGTTGTACAAGCAAGAAAGCAAGATAAGGAATTCAGTCACCACTTTGCATCAGCAGGCAAGTGTTGGGCCCTTCCTAGGGAAGCTCATAAATGTTACTTGGGAAGACAAACACCATAACCTTGAACATCTCTCTTTCCTCATCCTGTCCCTGAGCTTTTATTGCTGAGAACGATGCCCAGTGGTGTGGAATATCCTTTTGGTCACTCAGGGTCAGCTGTGTGTCCCCCCCAGTCTCTCACCTCCCCAGCCTACTCACTGTGGGTCAGAGTGTGGAAAAGAAAAGGCCTTGATGCTGTGCCAGCCCTGCTGGACAGTGGGTAAAGCACTGGGGTGATACCACAGCACCTGACCAGTGCCACTGAAGAAACTCCACTCCTCCCCAGCCAGAGCCAGTCTGGCAGTGCTGGAGGAGGAGACCCTGGTGAGAAAAGACCAAAAGTCAGGGGCAAGGGAATTATTTCTTTCCTTGGCAAGGCCATTTTCCTTGGATACTCCTCTCTCTCCAAGAAGAGATGACTCTTGATAGACCCAGCTGCTCCTTCTCACTGCCACATCTTTCCAGCTGTGGTACACAGACTGCAGTGGGTGCATTGCCCATTCCTGCAGTGCTGCTGCCCATGGCTGTTCCCAGCTGTGGGGTAAGATGAAGCTGTAACCAGCAGCTCCCCCTGCTCCCCAAGGGCCAGGTCTTCTGCTGATACTCCAGTTAATTTCAGGTCTGAAAAAGGGTTGCATCAGAGTTTCAACTGATACAACATCATATCCCTGTGTCCCAGCAAAGCAGTGATGGCTCAAAGTGATCCATGCTATTCTAAACCCAGAAATCTGCAGCAGCAGGGAAAAACGTTAACAAAAAGGTGTTTGTTTAGTTTAAAATACCCTTACAAACTAAACAGCTTAAATCCAGGTTGTGTACAATGAACTGCACACTGTAAAAAAATATTTTTCTTGGTTTGTCTGAGAAAAATATGCTGAGGGCAAGGCCAAGCCTGGTTTGTTGTTGTAACTAGGCACCGTTCTTAGCAAACTCGGGCTGCTAGCCTCAGTCGGCCATTGTGAATAACAAATGGAGATTGCATAAGAAGAGAAACTTCGAACCTGGCTGAAACCAGCTGGTCATGCAGGGAGCACCCTCACCCTGCTGAATCATGGGGTGGTGACTGTTTGGGGACACAGCAGTTAGGGCCAGCAGACCCATTAGGTGACCTTCGCTGGCCACCTACTCTGTGAAACCCTGTAATGAGCCCCATAGCTTGTATTTCAGGATGTGTGGCTGACACTTAAATTCCATGGAATTACACTGCTTTAATTGGGTGACAGCAAAACATAAAACACACTATCACTTCCACTTCTGCTCTTACAAAATTCAGCCTGACTTTCAATTGGAATATTTCAGGCTGCAGTTATGTGGTCACTCAGGTTGTTCGTAAGAAGCAAGTATGAGCCCTGGTGTCCTGGACAAATTCCAGTTTAGGTGATCCTATTCTGCTTCATCACAGCTTCCCACCATTGCTGTATTGTCTGGTGATGCTCTGCCTTTTCTGCCCTGCCCCACATCTCAGGGTTATGCTGCACTGTAAGCTGCAGACCCTGCTGTGGGCTTGAGTGGAGATTCTGAGATTCCCAGAGGAAATACCAGAGCAGGGTCAGCCTTCTTGTGGACTGCAGCTCCTGTTCCTCTTCCAATGGCACAAACAACCCTGTCACACTGGATTCATGGAGTCCCTTGGGAAATGTTCTGCCTCTTTCAAGCCCACCTTGACACAGCTGCTGTCTTTCCCTGTGGGGGAACAGAACTGCTGCTGTCCTGTGTGGGGACTGGGGCTGGGGCCTTTCTTTGTGGCTTTCCTGGGTAGATGGTGTGTACAGACTCAGCAAATCCACCACGCTCGAAAGGTGCTGACCCATCATATGCACACAGCTGCACAGCACCTCCACAGTAAACCTGATGCTTCCAGAAGGTGTTGGTCTTGCAGCACGTGGACTATGCAGCAGACAGAAAAACACTGTTCTTCCTGACTTTGCTGTGTGGCAACACAGCAGGGGCTGCTGTACAGCACTGCTGGCAGCCTGCACACCCCTGGCTGCTGTAAATATCTCTTCTCTCAACATCTTGGCTGAAAAAGAGCAGGTATCTGGGGAAAGGCAGGCAGGCAGCAAACTCTTCTTCAGGGATAGCTGCAGTTGTGAAATAAGTTGTTTCCAGATGCCTTATGATCCCTTGCAGTGAGGGCATTAAATCAATACCTATTTCACTCCTATAGGCAGGGTCCTACTTATGTCAACAGCTGCTACTTGACAGCATTAAGTACTTACAAAAGTGAACTGCCCTGCACAGTGAGATATTCCATGGAGTAAAGATCTGTTTAGATCAGATTGTTGTGACTGAAGCCGGATAACCTGTGAGGCCACTGGAGAGACACTTTGCACTTGAATTCTGGAGAAAGAAGGACAAGAGATTCGTGCATGGCCTTGTGTGAAGATCACTGGAGCGATGTCTCTGGTGAGCATTTTCCAGAATCAGTGCTGACAAGACAGGGTGTGAGCGGTGGTGTGGGTGCAGCATGGTGCAGGTGTGTGCCCTGCCCTTGGTGGCAGCTCACTGGCCTTGTATTGCTGAAATCACTGATTTGCTTTCTTTTGGTCAGCAAGTCAAGCCAGTGACTGGGAGCAGGCAGTGCTCAGTGCTGTCAGCATTGAGCCCCGAGGGCCAGGGGCAGTCTGTGTGCAGAGTTTGCAGCCCCGGATTCAGCTGGTTTGGCTGTTACACATGATCCCACATTCAAAACCTGAGTTTCCCTTTCTGCTCCATGCTGGGGAATTTCTGGTAGTTAATTTTGCAGAGGCACCCAGCAAAGCTGGGTAATGCAGAGAAGCAGCCTCAGACTGCCTGAGTGTGGAGGAAGTTACACATTTGGCATTTGAGAAAATGTATGCAAATAGCTTTTCCAAGGCGTTCTCATCAGCATCCACGTTTAAGGCAATTAAACCTCCCTCAGAGCAACACTTCCATGCAATAAACATTATACAGCACCTCACCAGTCTCCAGCACAGCCAAATAAATAATTGAAGACAACGATTCTGAGCTCTGAACTGTTGTTCTCTAGATGAGGAATAAATCAGCTGCAGCAGCAAGAGCAGCAGCTGTTTTTAGAGCTGGTGAAGGTCTCTTTAGCTTGACTTCACCTTTCCTGCTCACAGCCACGCTCACTTCTGCAAAGATTTGAGAGTCAGATATTTATAGAGGATAGCAGGAGTCCCACAGCAAACAGGATCAGAATCAAGCATGACAGGAAATCATTAGGATTTTCTCAGAATAAAATAAATATGGTAAAGGTGCAAATGCTTCTTCGAGGAAAAGTAAGAGCACATGGCACAAACGGTGCTAGTGCCAAAAGCAGGCGGTAATTAAGCCCAGAGGAGAGGGAATCCGAAAGGGCAGCGGTGCTGGTTCCAGCAGGTCTCTCATAGGCTGAGCTGCTTCCCAAGCCTTGATTCAGCACATGCCTAACCCCTGCAGAGGTCGGTGACTTTTCAGCAGGTACCTGAGTGCTCTGTCAGATTGCAGGGGAGCAGAGGAAAGGGATGCTTGGCTGCAGCTCAGTTTGCAGCGTGTGGATGTTACCCTGCTGGTGCCAGCTCCACATCACTGCCCTGGCTGGAGGAAAACGCCCAGAGCCGTGGCCAGGAGCCCCTGATGGGCTGAGCCAGCTCCTTGCGGCAGTCACTGCCCAGGCAGAGCTGCAGGAGCCGGCAGCTTTGAGGCAAGCAGGGAGAGCTTCCCAGCCCCGTGCTTTTCATGGGGGCACGTGTGACATGGGCACCTGGAAAACAAATGCTCAAGCTCCTGTTGGCTGTGGGGGCAAGGCAAGCCTCCCCTCCCTCATCTGACCAGGATGAGCAGAAATCACTCTGTGCCATGTTCACTGCACAGCTTCTGAGTGACAAATCCAAAAGCAGAGCCCGACCTTGCTACAATTTTAAGAGAAATGAAAGGCTGCACATGTTTTAAGGAAGTCCTACAAGCCCTTTCCTTGTACATCAAAGAGCAATGACTACAGAGGCAGCGCCTGGGTGGTCAAGAGGTTCATCTCTTTGCCTTTCTAATTAAATATTTATTCCAGTTAATCAAAATCCAAGTTAAGAAGAAGATTAAGGTGGCTGGAAGGCTTCGTACTTTATTCCAGCAACATACCCAAATATATTCACAGGATTAATTGTGATTTTGTGTGTGGCTGAAAGTGCAAGGAGGGATCCAGAAGAGAGCCATTTCGTGGGGTCACCTGAGCAGCTTGCCACTGGTCAGCGATTGAACAGAAACAGTTAAAACCTCATCTGTAGTAGCTATTGAAGGAAATGGGCATTTTTTTTTTGCTTCACAGCAGAATTTATATTCTACATTTGAACCATCATACTTAATGTCACCGCAGAAGGTTCTTATTCACCATACAACTGTTTTCCCCTCTTGGGAATCCAATTAAGCTATTGGCCTTTGTGAGTTAATTTTGCATTATGTAATTATGAGTTAATAGAAAGCAATTTCCTCTGAAATGTTCTTTTGTTCCTGATGTCCTTGTCCCCAGATTTCTGGAAGGCAGTTGTATTTCTACACGGTGTGAAGTTGTGAAGTCAGGTGGCTTCAAGAGAGGCAGAATTTCATCCTTCATCACTCTCTTGCCTCCACTGCTAGTCTTGAAATCCAGCTGTGTGCCTGAATAATGCAGATGTTTTTCCATCCCTGTTCCCTGGCAGGAGTTAAGCAGAGTTTCACCTCTGTCTGCATTGCCTTTTCATCTGGTTTTGCCTGATGTCCTTGCAATCCTTCACAGACCAGGGAAGAGCAGCATTCTTCCATCTGATCCACAAACAAGGCTGGCCCCAGTGGAGAGCTTTCTGGCATTCTCCTCTTGACCACCAGGTGTACTGGAAATAGCCTGTTTATTTTCTGACTCTTAGACAGTTTGGGCTGTTTGGCAGCAGTTTACCCCAGCTATTGCCATAGCCTTTTGACAGGGACTTTTTGAAACAGTATTTTAAAATCTGAATAAATTACTTGCACTGAATTACACAATAATTTTATCTCATCAGCTGAAATTTCCTTCCTTGGGAAGTTTTGGGAAGTACAGCCTGCTGTATTCCCTTGACTGAATATTTAGATCTCAAAGGCTTTTTATGAGTCTTTGCACAAGTCCACTTTGACTGGGTCAGCTGATCAACCTTCAGTGGTGGGCTGATGCAACAAAATCATTTGAATCTCTGCAATGTGCCATGAGAAGATAAATATTTTAGCCTATTTCTCTGATGAGAACTACCTTCCAAGTGAATGTTGGGCTTTGCAAAATCGTTTCTGTGGATATTGCCTCCTTTTGGGAGCTATGACACATTTGTTGACTCTGGCAGAATGAGTCATCCCTATGGTTAGGCGCATGTACAGGTGCTACTAAGATCAGAGCCCTAATAGCCTTGTTAGAAAGTGTAGTGGGTGGCATAATCTGAGAACTGGTCTAGAGCACTCCTGCGTGCAAGGAGCACCTTGCAGCATTCAATGGAGCTTTTCCATCTTAACAAACAAATACTTGCTTTTGGTTTTCTCTCTGCCACTGCCGGTACACCGATGTGAGATTAAATAGCTGTATCTGTGGGTGGCAGTGGTCTGATACCCAGCCGAAAATGCCAGGGCCACTTAGGTATGCTCTTATTGCCAAATTAAGTACACACCCTGTTGTGTCTTTCTGAAAACCTGCTGCATCAATAATTATGTCTCTGCTCTGGTGCATAGCATATGCTGAGTATGTATTGCATACACTGGGGCTGTGGGTGTACATGTAAAAAATATTTACATTCCTACTGTGCATGTGTCCTCTGCGTCCTGCCCAGAGCCTGGGATGACACTGTGTTGTCTTTAAATGGAGCTGGAGCAAGCCCCGTGTGCGAAGAGACGTTTAGTACAACACAGAGGGAGCACATTGCTTCTGCAAGGCCGAGAGCTGGTCAGTGTCCAGTCCACCCCAAGTTTCTGTCTGTCTCTGAGAGACACAGCGCAGGTTCCCACTTCCCTCACAACCATCTGGCAGCAGAAACTCCAGGGAAGAGCTGAAGCAAGCTGCATTGCTGAGCAGCTGGAGGGCTGACACAGTGCGATGCTGACTGTCCTCATCTTTATAAATGGAGGCGTTTTCCTAATCATAGCATGAAGTCTGTTCTGGAAAGTCTCTGCCACTGGGGCTGAAGGTGCCAGAAGTCCCAAAGTCCATTAAAAAGACTGCAAAATGATGGCCAGAGTGGTGATATCCTTGCTATGGCCTGTCCTTCCCTGTAGTGGCAGAACAAAGGTCATCTGCCCAGATTAACTAGTCCACATCAAGTATCTGTGGAAAGCGACAATAAGAGAAGTGCAGCTGAAGTGGAGCATCCCTCTAATGATGGTTTCAAACTCCAAACCTGAGTGTTACGTGCTCCAGAGCAGTTACCTCCCCTGGGATCAGCTCTGGTAAGGCTTTGCTGCTGACCCTGCCAGGCAGTGCTCCCCAGCTCTGTGTCTCCGGAGGCCCTTGGCAGCACGTGGCATTGCCCAGCTGAGGGTGAAGACATCGGGGCACCTCTTGGGCAGGTGGGTTTGCTCCATGCAGGGTGCCAGGCAGCCCCAGCCTCCCTCTCCCGTGGCTGTTGCGTGGCTG
Organism: Hypocryptadius cinnamomeus; assembly: GCA_013400635.1. NCBI lineage: Eukaryota > Metazoa > Chordata > Aves > Passeriformes > Zosteropidae > Hypocryptadius > Hypocryptadius cinnamomeus. Next base: position 29,101 of record VYZP01007383.1, on the reverse strand, counting down.
GGTGCAGGATCTGACGTGCCAGACCTCAGCCCAGCCGTGCATGGCCAGCGTCCATCGGGGTGGGTGGTGGCAGCTGCCCCTCACACGCAGCACTGCCGTGGCTGTGTCCCTGCTGCTGGCAATGGGCAGCTCCAACCTCCCCAGACCACGCGTGGGGCAGCAGTGTCTGTACCCTCCCTCCGAGCACTGCTAGCCCTGGGGCACCCCCGAGCCATCAAAACTGCTCTTCCTCCAGATACAAAATGTCTTTTATGTGGATACGTGCTCCAAGGGTGCAGTTACATCTCGGGAGTGCAGGTGCACTGGCAGGACCTGTCCCCTCCATTCCTGCTCATGGCCACGCACTAACAGACCTTGCCTTCCCCTTGAGGCTGTCGGCAAAGCCGCTCACACAAACCCGCCTTAAAGTGTCTCAGGCACCGTGGGCTCGTTAAACTCTGCAGAAAGCGGGACTTTGCTGCTCCCCACAGCTGGGAGGGCTGCAGCGGCTGGTGCAGGCTGGAGCTGGGGCAGAGCCAGGGCTCCCCAGCACGAGCAACCCACGCACTCCTGTGACAGCCCCACCTGGCAGTGCTCCCGCCCCGAGTCCCAACCTGGCCTGTGGAACGACCCGAGGCTTTGAAACCTCTTGTCCTGTTCAATGCCTGGTTTTTTATTGGAAAAGGGTGATGAGTGGGAGGATGGCTTTGACTGATGTTCCGAATCCCTTAGCTGGGATGCAGTGGAGGGGCAGGGAGGGACAAGAGGGGAAGAGACTGAGCAAAATAAAAGGGTCTAAGTGAAGTGGGTTGACTGGAGGCCTGGGGAGAGAGGGAGATGGGAGGTGAGTCAGAGAGGGGCAGGCATGTCCCAGCGTGGCTCCAAGGCTTCTCTGACTTCACTTGTCTGTGACAGTCCCTGTTGCGGCAGCCCAGGCCTGGGAGCGAGTTTCTGGGTGGCTCCTCCAGCAATGTCATTGCTAATTAAATATCTTCTAAAGGTTAGATTATTGGTTGCGACGATGTCTCACCTTTGACCATGTCTGCATCAAACAAATCATAAACCAAGCTAGAAATCTTCTTGCATTTCCTTGCCCAAGGCATCCTTTTAGGAGTTGGCTAAACGCTATTTTGTTATTTTGTGAACAGCAAATCCAGCCGCCGCTTGGCCATGCAGTTCTGTTGCAGTACTGTGGACTATCAGAAGTTAATAGGGCTCAGGATTTAATTTGTTTCAGTGAAGGGGGTGATAGAGTGGCAATCCTGGAAAACAAGAACAAGTACCAGTTTCCTCATTCCTGAAGTTAAATCAGCCTCTCTAGGGAAATCCCTGTTTTCCTCCTCAGCATCCTTCCATGACTTGGCACAAGAAGGAAATTAATGCCATACCTTTTAATGAGAGATTTCTACTTTTCTGCTAAACTCCCCTCTTTTTTAACTTTATTTTTATTTCCTCGCTCAACTGAGACTCTGTGTCTAAGGGAAGCTTGCTTGTGTTCCATTTGTTGAACGTGGGAACTGTTTTCTTTATTTGCCCTTACGGCATCCAGGCTGGAAGGGAGGCTAGTCCTTCCAGGGGTAGCTGTGACACACAGCCATACCTGGAGAATCCTTTATCCCGGTGTCTGGCACCAGGCTGGCACAGGGCTGGTGCAAGGCAGTGCCCAGCCCCAGCCCCACAGTCGCTGTGTTGTGGGGTCAGAGTTTGGGTTGAGCAATGCCTCGCTCCTTGCCTGGGAGAGACTCGTCCCCAGGACACGTGTCTGGAGGGACGTGCAGGGCATGTCCTGGCAGATGGCCTGTCCCCATCTCCTACCCCACAGCCCATCATTCCTGGGAGTGCTGCTGCCTTTGCTGCCCACCCAGTGGCAGCTGGTCACGTCTGCCCCACAGCCTTGCTTTCTGCCCGGAGCCTCGGCTTGGTTTTCTCAGCACTATCTGTTGGTGAAATAAGAATTGTCTCTCCTTCCAGCCTCTCCCGAGCAAAGTCTCCAACCATAAACGAGGCAAAACCCAGTCCTCTCTGGGCTGGGCTGGGCCCCATCTGCTCTGCAGCTACTTCTGGCTCCCTCAATAACGACGGTGTTTCTGGTCTCATATTTTCATTTTCGGGCATCTCCATATCTGCTTCCAACTCCTCCTACACACATCAGGGGAGCTGCCCACAAATGTGTGCAAAACCACCTAATTACTCTGTAACCGACTGGGCTGCTGGTTGTGCTGATTATTGCACTGACTGTGATGACTTCACCCCTCTTCCCTTCCACACATCGGTGTCCATCACCTTCCCTCTGGCTCCCAGCACTTGCTCGAACAGACCCTGCTGCTCCGTGGGCCGGGGCAGGGGGTGAGCCCTTGCTCTCTTGGGGCTGTGTGTCCCAGGTGCACGGCTGGGTGTCCCCGGACCATGGCTGGGTGCCCTGAGCCATTGAGGAATGTCCCAGGGCCACGGCTGGGTGTCTTGGATGGCTTCGCCGAGGCCACGGCCGGCTGCCCTCGGCCACTTCTGAGTGTCTTGGGGCCGCTGTTGGGTGTCCCTTGAGCGCTGCTGGGTGTCCTGGGCCATTGCAGTCTGTCTCGGGGCCATTGTCCGGGGCCCAGAGCCGCTGCCCTGCGTCCTGGGGCTAACGCCGGGTATCCCAGGAGCATCAGTGGCACACCAGGACCACGGCCGGGTGTCCTGAGCTCACCGCCCGCTACGCCGGGACCACCGGCGCTGCGCGGGGCGGCGTCTGCCGAGGAGCCGTCGGNCCCCGCGGCGTGCCCGGCGCCCCTCGGGGCGGGCTGCGGGTCCCCGGGGCGGCGGCGGGGCCGAGCAGCGCCCGTGCCAGCGCCGAACGGGGGGCAGCGAGCCCGCTCCTGCCTGCTGCCCGCCCCGGAGTTTGTTTCGAAGTAGTGGAGTGTTGTCCAAGTGTTTGTGATCTGAACGTGCTCCCTCGCGGAAATCCTACTCTGATTGTCAAGTGGGAAGATGAGAAGTGTATATTTTAGAAGGAGAGTGTACTCGTTCCCGTGTTCCGTGTCATAGCTTCATGGGGCACTGGAGAAGCCGTGTGTCAATATGGCCAGCACCCGGTGCTGGTGGGGCTGTCTGTCCATCTCCTCTGAGATACGGGAAGGCTTGTGCCCGGAAAGCATCTGTTCACTTCATACGGTGTATCTCGTTTCTGCAAGGAGCCAAGGCTCGTGGTTTGGCCTTCAACCAAACTTTGCCAACAATTTATTTCTATAGAAACAGCCCTTTCCAAAGAAATAGGGAGTTTCTCCTTGAAATGTCATTGATATTGCTCGTGCCATTCCTATCTTGGCCATCCCAAGGAGATCTCTGTGCGCTTTCAAGGTGACTTCTGTAGGGTTTTATTTACAAACGATGTCCCGTGGCTGCCTCTGGGCTTTGGGAGCCTTTCCCAGGGCTGAGTAGGGGTTGGCTGGTGTGTGAAGCTCTGCTCGTGTCCTGGGCACATCCCAAGTGACATTGTGCGTGCTGAGCCTTGCCATGGTGGCCCAGGGCTCTGCTGTCCTGGTGGGCAGGCCCCCAAACTCCTGGCCACCGTCCCACAGGCTGGCCGGGGCTGCCGAGCCCCTGTCTTGCCTCCGTGTGAAGACGGGAGGCACAGCCACCGCCTGCTCCCTCCGTGAGCACAGCCTGGCTCGTCCTGTTCACGTGCTGCTGTGGGCCAGTGGCTCTTTGTCCAGTGCATCCTGCAGCCCTTCGTGGGGCAGGCACAGGGAATGGTGTGGCTGTGGGTGAGCTTCCCAGGCCCAGGTGGAATTGCACTTTAAGAAGGAAATTTCTCTTGTAAGGATGGATTTCTTCCTGTTTTTGGAGTATTCTGATTAATTTCATGTTATTTCTGCATGGTCACCAGTCTTGGAGGTGGTGTAGGGTATAAATATGTTTAAAGTTAGTTCTGTGCCAAGAGTCTTTTTTCTGTGTGGACCTCAGATACCGTGGTAACATCCTACCCAATGTTCTTCCTATCTGTGATGCTCAAAGAGGAGGAAGGGAGGTGTTAGTGGTCCCTGTCCCTAACCACCCATGGATGTCAGTGATGTTCTGAGTCATGTTCTCATCAGGTGACAGAAGATCTGCTTCCTTTTTTTTTTTATTTTCTTCCTCTTTCAGCCAAAAATGTTTCCTCATGAAAGCCCAGCCCAGTATTCCTGAGATGCTGGGCTAATCCTCTCAGCACTTGGAGGGAGTTTGTTTTCAGGCTGCAGGGGTGAGTAGAAGCTTGGGAGAAGAGCGAGTGAGATAGGAAATGAGCAGAGCCGGGGATTTGAATAAATTGACCATGTGCAGGTGATGGAAAGATGCTGTCAGCAGAGAGTTCTGGGGCATTTGTCCTGCCTGCTGCTGCCTCGGTGCGTGGAGTGGGGCTGGGCTGCTCTTCTGTGACCGCTGAAGGGCCTGGGGAAACCTCTGTCCTGAGACCATCCCTTGTAGGGCATGCTGGGGAAGTGGCCAAAGGAGGACTCACAATTCATTGGCTAAACCATGGGTAGGGAAGTGTTTAATCCAGTGATGAATCAATTCCTTGATTGTACCTCAATTGAAAAGAAAAAAATCCAAATAAATGGGACCTGGAGCTGCAAGTGAGCTTGAACCAGCTGGAGCCTGCAAGGGCTTTTGTCTGCCTGGTGCCACAGGCTGCTGGGAAGGGTCTGCTACAGCCAGCTCTGCTCGTGGGGGTCAGCAGCTGGTGGTGGCAGGGCTGGAGCCAGCCTGCCCTGCCTGGGCAGCGTCAGCCCCTCTGGGCTGGGAATGGCCCTGTGGCAGGGTGTGCTGTCACCATGGGTGGGAGCCTGTCCCCAAGCCCCGTTCTTGTGGGGGAAAATTTCACCGGCGCTGCCGAGGCGTGTTGTGTTCAAGCAGTTGTGCGCCAGTGCCAGGAGAAAACTGGGACAGTTGCACTTCTGGGTGCTGTCTCAGCGCATTGGTGTGGAGCTGGCATGCTTGTCAGCTGGAAAAGCTGGATAACTGTTCCTGGTGCCCTTTGGAGATGGGGAAGGGGAACCCCAAGCTGGGTTCTGAGTTGCCTGCCCGGTGCTGGCCTGCTACCTGATTGACCGTGGTGTTTGGCTCCTCACAGCCCAGGTAACCCAGCAGTCCACTCCAGACGGAAATGCAGGAAGAAATTTATGTTTACTGTCAGCAAATAACCATGCTTGGCTCCTGCAGGGAGTCCAGGGCTTTTGGGCCTTACATTTGTGTCGTGCCTGGACTTACGTGATGCCCAGGGTAGCTCCTCATTTCTGTTCTTCACCGAGGTTTCCTCCTACAGAACTGAAATGTTCTTGTGGCCTCAGGTTTGCGCAGAGCGATCCAATATAAACAGCCAGTGCCACCTCCTTCCCAGCTCTCACATCCAATTCCCATCTGTCCTCCCCACACACCACCCTGCCAGCTCCATCCCTGGGCTCCCACCTTGCAAGGTGAAGTGCCAGGGAGCCAGCCATGGCACAGACACAGCAGGCTCTCCTTGACCTCCAGCTGCTCCCGCGCTCGCTGGCTCCCGGTGATTGTGTGGGTCTGTCTCATGGTGGCATTGTGCGCAGGATGAGGTGGCCAATTGTTCTGCAGCCACGGGCACAGCGGGGCTGTGGTGGCTGGAGGCTGCAGGAGCTGCCCTCGTGTCCACATGGCCCCGCTGACCTGCAGGCAGCAGGTACGTGGGATGCTCGTGCGGGTGGGGAGGTTGCTTGTGCTCGCTGCTGTGCTCAGAGGCCCTGGGACCAGCAGGGCACAGGGCTGCAGGGCAGGCTGGGCTTTCACTGCAACAAGTCATGCTGGCCTCATCTTGGAAAAAACAGAGCTTGGCACTGGGCAAACAGTTTTGTCCCGTTGTGGAGGTCAGGGGCCACCTCGACAGGTTATTTTATAGGGCCTGTTTTTAGCACTGAGGCTCTTGCCCTCCTGGGACAGCTGCCCTCTGTGCCTGTTGCCTTCCCCAGATGGGATGTGGGGAAATGGGCTCTCCAGAGTCACTCTGTCCATGCCCAGACCCCAGTGTTGGAGCAAGGATAATGTGGGCACAAAGAGTGTGCTGACTTGGAGGTGGAACACCTCGAGAAACTGTTTCTGTTTCATCTTATCCTCCACTTCTGAATTCATCCCTGGGGTGTGGGGTCATCCCTGCGTGCCCTGTTTTCACATGGTGGTGGCTCATACAGCTTTTCTACAGGTGTCTGGTTTTATTCTCTTTGAACAGGGCCTAGGAAATCAAGGGAATTTCCTCCTGCAGCTGAAAGCAATAATGCTTTTTCAAGCTGCAAGTCATTTCATCTTGATACCTCTAACTGCAACAGTGGGAACTTCTCTGACCTTGGACCTCGTCCTGGTGTAGGGGCTGGCTGCTGCATGGCTGGGAGGGCTGGCAGGAACCTTCCCTGGTGCTCATGTAGCAGCTCTTGGCTGTTCCTTTGTCTCGATGGATGTTGGAGCCTCTTTATTTAATTTTATTTTTTTAAATTTTGATTTCCCCAGAAGTCATACTTGGTTGGATCTGATGCAGGAAAATAATGTAGAGAATTTAAATTATTGGGTGAAAGATTGTTACCTTTGAGAGAGAGCTGTAATTCAGTCTGCTTTTACTTCCTCCAAACTTATCAGGAATTGCTCCCAGCTGGTCATACAGGGCATGAAGTAGCACCACCAGTCCTGAATTACATTTATGGTGCAATAACTTGATTTTGATAGGCAGGAGTGCTTTGAAGCACTGTTCTGTCAGGCTGTGTGTGGGTGACCAGCAGAGCAGTGCTGTGGGGACCAACAGCTGCCTCTGTACAGCTCGTTTGTCACTTTTGGGACAATATTGTATCACCAAAGGTGGCTGATCCAGCTTGGTCGTTTAATGCATCAGCCTGGCAGATCTTAGCACAGAGGAGTTCTGGGGGGGGAAAATGGCAAAAGATTTTGCTACTTCCAGCTTGTCTCAGCTGGAGAGACTGTGGTTGAGTTGCCTGTGGTGGTGGGGGACAGAGGAAGAGTGGTGGCCAAGGCAGGGGGGATGGCACTGTGGGGACCTGGAGCTGCTGGGCTGGGGGTCCCAGCGGGGCAGCAGTGTGGGGGAGAGGGCTGCTGCTGCTTTGCCTTCTGACCACTGTTGTGGGAATGTGGGCAGAAGGAGCCTGGGCAGAGTCAGCTGGGAGAGCAGGGCAGAAGGGGGTGGCAGGGCAGAGTCCCGAGCGAGGGGCAGCGCTCACTGCGGGGCTGTGAGCCCAGGACACTGCTGAGCCACGATGGCCTCGGCTTGGCGGGGCAGGGGCTGGGTGCAGGTGTCCTCTGGGTATGCTGGCAGCGTGCTGGGTGCCTGGATGCTGTCTGAGCAGGGACAGAAGGTGAGGGTGCAGCTTGGAATAATGAAATGAGGTTTGTCTGTTATAGCCCTGGCTTTCATCTCCAGGTCTTCCCTGGGCAGCAGGAGGAGTGTGATATCTTACTGTGGAACACGGCAGCACTGCCCTCCTTCACCCTCCTCTGCCCAAAAGATCTGCCAAGCAGCATTTCACAACCTAAGGAGAGAGCAGCCTGGTTCCACAGCATATCCCACAGAGGAGATTGCAGTCATTGGATCTGACAGTGACTGGGGGTAGTAAGAAATCCTCAAGTGCTCCTTGATACAAGAACTTGAGCTTGGGTTCTCCTGTACTCTGAGCAGAAGGAGACTGGTGGCAGCTGTGGGAAATCATTCCTTTGGCAGCACCACGTTCTTCCAGCAAAGAGGCTCCTACAAGGCAGGGCTGGGATGGGGAGCAGCCCTGTTCCACCCAGCTGCTCCTGTGCCAGTGCCAAGATGCTGGTTGGAGTGTTGGTTGGAGACCACCTCTTGCTCAAGGCTAACAAATTACAAGGTTTCTTTGAGGGTAGATGAATTACTGGGTTTTCTTTGCCTGTGAGCACCTGTGCTGTTTGTCAGGCACATGTGGTTTGGGTTATTTTGCTGGTGGCTCTCTGGGTGTTGCAACTGCAGAGTATGTGAAGAGTTCGTGTTTCATCCATGTATCTCTGGAAGCCTGGCTTGTGGAAGCTGATTGGCAGACACAAAAGCTTCCAGGTACTGGTTCATTCCAGTGAATTGAGAGCTTCAAAACCTCAATAATGTGTAGCAGAGCAGACGTTAAAGCAAAACCACCCATGCTGTCAGCCCGGGAGACAATGATCTCCATGGGTTTGGGAGGCCATGGAAGGCCAGGGCTTCAGCAGGCACTCAGCTGCTTCAGGTGGTGCTGGTTCTGGTGGAGGTAAGGGCTCTGACACTGCTGCTTTATTTCCTGAGCCGATCCTCTGCCTCTCTTCCAGGTGGACTCATTAATTGCATTAACTCAGGCAACATCTGCTCTGCAGGGCATGATGAACCCCCCTGGGGACCAATGCAGGGAAGGGAGATGAGCAGTGTGGGGAGCTGTATGTTTGCACTTGATCCCATTTGAATGCTGTTACAATTGGTGGATTTAAATATCCAAGCACATGGAGTCTTTAAACACTTAATCTTTACTGAAATTTCTGGGGAACCTCACAAGGGTGGCAGCAGTGGTGGTGGCATGGCCGATGTGCTCTGCAGGGCCCTGTGGCAGCATGGAGGGGTGAGGGCTCTGGAAGAGGAGCTGATCTGCAGCTGTACAGAGCAAGAAAAGCCTTCCCTGAACAGCTTTATTTTTAAAACATCATTGTCACAATACAATGTGTGTATTTACTTTGACAAAACCTTTGCTGGGTTATTTTAGTAAAGTTTATTTCCATACAGGCTTTTTCTTCTCCATTGCATTCAGACTCTTCTGGCTGTGGTTTTGGCTGGCAGCATTTTGAACATGGATGCTTTAGGGTGGTTAATGTGTGTTTGAAGCTTTTCTAGCACTTGCTCTAAATACCACTGGGATTAGTCCTGTTTGGAGAGATAGAGGAGAAAATGTATAGTGGACTGTGCTGTTGAAATGCAAGATAAGCCCAAATCAGAAATTTCTGAGAGATGTTGGTGGGTGTGGTTTCTTGGGGAATGTGAAATAGATAACGTTAAAACCACCAGGGCTTTCAGCATTACCCTGGAGCTGCTCTTATTTTGAAAGGAAAGGTGGATTGGAAAGCTGAGGGTGATGTCAGTGCCCGACAGGAGAAGAGCCCTTGGCCATCCTCATCTGCTGCTTGGAAGGGTCCCAGGGGTGACAGCGGATGGCACGTGTAGCCCTCATCCCTCATGGGAAGTGTCCTTGTGGGATGCTGCATATGGTGTGGAGTGTGATGGGCAGGGCCACGGGGTCCTTTTTCCATTGTGAAAGGAATTTCCTGGTGCTTGCTGGTCTTGCTAAAGTGAAGGAGGGACCTGGGGGGAGGTGTGCTTGGGGGATCCACGGTGCTTTGTGGTGACTGTGGGTGGTTTTGATAAAGCTACAAGCTTCAGTGCCCCTTATTTGACACTTTGCTTTCTCAAGGCACGTGAATGTGTCTGCAGGGGTGTGAGAAGCTCCCTTACAGCTCCCTCCTGGCTGCCCGGGGGAGGTGATGGGTCGGGGCTTGCTTGCTGGGGCTTTAGCTGGAAGCGTGTGGTGATGTTGTGTGTGACTCCCTAAAGGTCATTTTCCTAGGTTTCTGTTTGAGGTGCAAAACCAACAAGTTCTGCCCTTTGTAAGCCTGCAGCTGTGTGTGGCAGCTGTGTGTGGCATCCGTGGGCCGGCACAAACCTCTCTGGAGCCCTTGCCCTGAGTAGGGCTTTCATCCTGGGGCCCCTCTGGAGGTGCTCTTGGGGAGCTGGCCAGCCCCTCTTCAGCACAGGGGACAAAGCTGGGGTGTCCTGCCTGTCCCCCAGCCCTTGTGGCAGGGACGGAGCTGCTTCCAGGGGATGTGAGTTCAGATAGGACCTTGGATTTTTCCTGTGGTTTGTGCCTCAGTCTCCCTTGCTTGGTGGGAGCCTGTGCTGGTTTTCCTGCTGGTTTTCCTGCTGGTTTTCCTGCTGGTTTTCCTGCTGGTTTTCCTGCTGGTTTTCCTGCTGGTTTTCCTGCTGGTTTTCCTGCTGGTTTTCCTGCTGGTTTTCCTGCTGGTTTTCCTGCTGGTTTTCCTGCTGGTTTTCCTGCTGGTTTTCCTGCTGGTTTTCCTGCTGGTTTTCCTGCTGGTTTTCCTGCTGGTTTTCCTGCTGGTTTTCCTGCTGGTTTTCCTGCTGGTTTTCCTGCTGGTTTTCCTGCTGGTTTTCCTGCTGGTTTTCCTGCTGGTTTTCCTGCTGGTTTTCCTGCTGGTTTTCCTGCTGGTTTTCCTGCTGGTTTTCCTGCTGGTTTTCCTGCTGGTTTTCCTGCTGGTTTTCCTGCTGGTTTTCCTGCTGGTTTTCCTGCTGGTTTTCCTGCTGGTTTTCCTGCTGGTTTTCCTGCTGGTTTTCCTGCTGGTTTTCCTGCTGGTTTTCCTGCTGGTTTTCCTGCTGGTTTTCCTGCTGGTTTTCCTGCTGGTTTTCCTGCTGGTTTTCCTGCTGGTTTTCCTGCTGGTTTTCCTGCTGGTTTTCCTGCTGGTTTTCCTGCTGGTTTTCCTGCTGGTTTTCCTGCTGGTTTTCCTGCTGGTTTTCCTGCTGGTTTTCCTGCTGGTTTTCCTGCTGGTTTTCCTGCTGGTTTTCCTGCTGGTTTTCCTGCTGGTTTTCCTGCTGGTTTTCCTGCTGGTTTTCCTGCTGGTTTTCCTGCTGGTTTTCCTGCTTTGATGGGCAGGCCCATGCCCATGTGGTGGTTGGGCTGCGTGTGGGACAGCTCCTATGAAGCTGTTCCCTCCCCATGCCTTTCTAACATGAGAAGTTAAGGTTGGGAGCTATTTCTGTATGGAGGATGCCATTGCACACACGATGGAAGAAAGGAAGTATGGGCACAACACCCACTGCACTGCTGTGGGCTGGGGTGTGGTGTAAGCAGTTTGACCAGTGCTTGTTTGTGCATCTGGAGAATTTTATGGCAAAATAATTGATTGGCTTTATTGAATGCTGTTGCCCTACAAATTATCAAAGGAGACTCTTGGAGCCTGGTGCTGTGTTAGCCACCTCCCTTGCCTTGGAGAGACTGGGGCCCAGGCTGGGCTGAGAGCTGAGCTGTGCTCATACCCTGCCAAGGGGCTCCTGAGCGGGGCTCGGGGGGTTCCCTGCTCTGACAGCACAGGCTGGAGAGGGCCGTGGGATGCCTGTGACACAGGACTGCGCACTCTTGATTGATGGTGTCTCCCGGCAGCAGCAGGTTGGGAGCAAGGATTTTGGGTGGGAAGTGGAGAAGATGGCTACGTGAATGCTAATGTTTATAAATTGACTCCAAAAAAACCCTACAAAGCAGCTGGAATAGGAGAGGAAAGCAAACACTGCAGTGCACCAGGTAGTCAAGTGCAAACAGATATTTTTTCCCTCGCTACCTGGCAGGAAAAGGAAGGCATTTCAGTGCCTGCCTCCGTGCCCTCTGCGTCAGGGGGGCTGGCAGAGGCCACGGGCTGTGCCTCGGAGCCCTGGGCGCTTCTGACACGGCTGCTCCGGCCAGGCAGGGCTGGGATGCACGGGGGAAGCTGTGGGGAGTCAGCAGGCGATGCACAGAGCACAGGTAAATGAAAATCAGCTGCTGGAACAGCCGTGTGCCACGGCAGGAGAGCCCGGAGCTGCTGTGGCTGGAAAGGAGTGCGGGCCGTGCCCAGGGCTCACGGTGGGCTCTGCACAGGGCTGCAGCAGCCTGAGTCGAGGGAGAACACCGTGGATGTTCAGTTCCTGTCAGCAAACACGGGCTTCCCTTGGAGCTGGGGACGCTGGAGGGGCACAGGGTGGCCCCCACTCCCTCAGGAATGTGAAATGCTTCCACACATGCAGCTCGCTCTTGTTCTGCAGTCATTTTTTTTTTCCCCCTCAGTGTTTTTCCAACTCATGTCTTGCTGCCAGAGTCCATATTAATAATGCATGACTTTTTTTTTATGGTGCTTCCTTCCCGGCGTCCCTTTCAGCTGCTGAGTCAGAGAAGATTGTTATAGCAGCAACCTCTGAAGCGGTGAAATGCCCCTGCAGTGCTCAACTGCTGTCATTTATCATCCCAGCTCCTCTGCGGGCAGCCTGCTCCCTTGCCCGGCTTGGGGGGAGGATCCCCATGCCAAAAACCTGATTCCTGTTACACCAGCTGGTGACTGGCGAGCTGAGCTCTGCTCAACCTTCCTGGCTGGTGTTTGGTGAGAGTAGATATTGCCTCTGTTGGCTGCTTTTTCTTGTTGTTGTCGTCTGAAATCCTATGAAGTTTTTTCCTGATCTGGCTGAAACTGTGTTTTGGGATTGTGCCCAAGACTTTTCTTTTTTTCCCCTCCTTACTATTTTTAAAATTTTCTTCTTCCTCCCTGCACTCCCCTCAAGATCTATACCTGAACTTTTTAAGGTAATTGGGATGACAGAAGCCATATAATGTGTTAATGGGGTTAAATTAACTTAAAATCTTTCCAGTAGCTGTTGAAACGTGCCTGGCTGCTGCAGGAAGCGTTGGAGTTGCTAATGCAGCATGGAACAGAGATCTGCAGGGCTCCTGCCTGCAGGCTGTGACCAGCCCCCAGAGCCGGTCCAAAACCTGGAGGCAAACAGGGAATTGGTCTGCTGAAGACTTAAGTGACACCTGCTCTGTAGTCTCGGGAGCAGATCTCTCCTGTCCCAGTACAGCTTTGGGTGGGAGTGGCTGCTGGGGCACTCGCTAGTGGGGCGTGGGGACACAGCCTCAGTGCTGGGGAGCAGCGTCCTCATGGTCTTCTCCTGCTCTGCCTCAGCAGCCTTTGATGGATTTGCCTGTAAATATTATCCCAGAGCCATGCAGGAGAGGAATGGGGCTCACCTGGGGAGGAGAGTTTCCTTTTGCCAGACTTCCCAAGCTGCCTCGTTCCCCGTGTCCCGCTGTTGGGGACGGTACAAGCATGTGTGCACCCACTGTGGTGTCTGCTCTGGGCAGTGCAGAGGGGTCTGGGGGCAGCAGGAAGTGGTGCTGCCTTTCCCTGCTTTCTCAGCTGGAGGAACTGGCCAGAGCAGCTGGAGGTGTGGGTGTGAGGCTGATGTCCTGGCTGCACACCTGCACCTCACCTGGGCCAGGCTCCTGTCTGCCCTTGTGGTGTGCTTCCCCCTCAGCACTATCCTGTTCTGCTGAGGCTCTACAGTGCTGGGCTACTGATTCATTCCTCCCGAGAAAGGAAAAGCTGCTGTGGTGTGAAATTCCCCAAAGCTGCAGTGCATCCCCCTTCCCTGCTGCAGCCTGGCTCCCTGCTCAGGATCAGTGATTTCTGTTTTCCTGGTTTTTTTTTGGTTTTTTGGGGGGGTTTTTTTGAGGGTTTTGCTGGCTTTTGGGTGCCTAGTGCCCTGGGGCACCCTCCCTGTACCTGCCAGCTGGGAGGGTGCAAGCACCTTCCGTGGGTGCTTTTTGCATGCTGCAGGGGAAGCTTTGCAGAAGGATCCCATGAGCTGGAGTCCACAGGGGCTTGCTGGAGCAGCCTTGCTGTGGTCACCAGCTGCCCCAGTGCTGCTGCGGGCCCAGGACATGCCCTGAGGGACACCTTGACACTGCCACAGCCCCGCTTGCCCCGCGGTGACACACGGTGCCACCCACAACTGGTGAGACGAGCAACTTGCTTCTCGGCTAACAAGATTTAGGTGGATTATGCTATGTATTTAATCAAGGGCTAAGCTGATTGCCTTATTTGGAGTGGATCAAAGCCCTTGGAAATGCCAGCCTGGAGACCAGCTATTGAGTGGGACTATGCCTCAGCTGTGTGCCTGTGTGGTGAGCCGTGCTTTTGAAGAAGCTGGAGGTTCAGCAGGCAGGTTTGACAGCAGCAGTGACCAAATGCAAAACCAGATTGGAGAAGTCTGAGGTGATGGGGAGGTAGGTGTGTGAGAATGTTGTTAGTCATTGACCATCATGGAGCAATTTGGGGAAAAGGCTTCCTTTTCTAGCTTTCAGGTTGAAACCATGTTTCCAGATACATAAAGCTTCGTGCTCACAGCACGAGATGCTCTGCTGTTTGTCAGGTTTCCACCTTCTAGAAAAGCAGCTGTGACTCTTGTGAGCTTGTGTGGCTCTGTACTGGAGACCAGACTCCCTACTGCTCACACAGGGAGCCCCACATCTCCCTGCAGTGGCTCTCAGCAGCGTTGGAGCTCACAAGGGCCTCTTCTCCCCTTGTCCTGGCCCCCAGTGCAGCGCTGCCCTGGGACCTGCAGGGCTTTGGCAGCAGAGGAGCTGGTGGTGGTTGTGGAGCAGCCAAGCAGAGCCAAGCAGAGGGTGTTCCTTGCTGCTGCCAGCCCAGAGGCTCTCGCTCCTTGCCGTGGCCTTGGCTGTGCAGAGGGAGCCCACGGTTCAGAGCTGTCCCTATAGGCAGGTGTTAAAAGTTAAAAATTACTTTCCAGTTAAGAGCTGTTGTGCTTGTCAGGGTCTGCCTGGAGTGGCAGGGCCAGCACACTGTCCAGGGTGTGTGGTGTCCCTTTCCTGCAGGGCTGGGGATTTTGCCACGAGAGGTGTGTTGGTGCTCTGTGTCTGTGAGCTGTGAGCATGGTCTGCACCGCTTCACCCGCGGGCAGTGAGATGGTCCAGTTGAGCAAGATGTTGAAAATACACTGGTTATTCAAATCACCTTCTCTTTATCTGAAAAGGGGAAGTTTATTCTAGGAACCAAGCTCTGTCTTGCTGCCATTTGATGCAAGTGTGGCAAGCATAGGTCACAGCTCTCCCGCTCTGTGAGTGTGACTGTGGGCACTGCCTGTAGAACTGAAAATACCCCAAACAAAAGGTTGGCTGGAGGGGTACAGGCAGCTTCTGCTTTGAGGTGGATCAGGCTGCTCTCAGGCAGCAGCAGGTGCTCCCCACAGCATCACTGCTCCTTCCTTTTGCATAAAGTAGCTCTGGCACTTTGCAACCATCTCTTCCCTCTGCCTCTCAGACCTCCTTGTGTTTGCCTCCTTGCCTGCTGCAGGAATAACCTTGGAGCAAGTGCAGGGACACGCTCTGTCACATCCTGCCTGTGCTGTGGGCCCTTTGTCCTGGCTGCCCCATCTCTCCTGGGTGTGGCCTGAGCCCCGGTATGGGGCTGGCAGAGCATCTTGTATGACAGCCAGGTGTAAAACATTCCACATTCAATTATTGCTAATCAAACCTGCAAATAAGGTGCTGCCTCAGTTCTCCTTCTGCCCAGCCCCATTATGCACCTCCCTGCCCTAACTCGCATGTGCAGTTTAGGAGAGGATTGGTCAAGCATCCCTTTGTGTTTCGAGGGCCTGGGCAGGTTTGTCAGTGTGCAGTCACCCCTTCAGCCTGGCTTTTGGATGTCTCGGGCTGTACCTGATGGTCTGACAGTTCCTGGGCTGCAGCAGCGGGGTCCCTGCTGGTACCTGGCCCTGTGAGGCAGCTCCAGGGCTGCTGGTTCTGTGCATCGGGCTGGGAAGGGCCCTAGGGCAGGAGCAGATGGAGGGAGCTGTGCAGGAAGGGGGCGGGGGCTGCCCAGCTTCAGGGTGCTCTAGGTTAACCCTGCTTTCACCTAAGTGAAAAAGAGCAAACGCCTGTCAACACAGCAATTGTTGGTTTGCTGCTGCGCTGCAGAAAGCTGGGGCAGAGCAGGGCTCACGGCGGGTGCTGACACTGACCCTTTTCCCCACGCTGCCCTCCCCCAGCTGCCTCCCCTCTGCACGTGGGGTGCCCACCCCTGGCTGGGGAGGGGTCACAAATCCCCAGACATCCCGGGGTGCTGCCAGAGAGCAGCACGGTGTTTGCAGAGCCACATGGGGGAGGATGGCCTTTAGCTGTAATAGCTTGGGGAAGCAAATGCAACCTGCACAAATTGGGTAACTTGAGTGGGCAAATGGGTGTAACCTAAAGTGTCGTTATCCAGAGTGGAGGGAATGGCAGGTGCCTTGGCAGGGAGGAGGAGGAAGGTGGGCTGCTGCATTGCCGTGGCCTCACGCCATGCCCAGTGAGCTGGAGGTGCCGATGTGGGCAGGGTCTGTGGCATACCAGCCTCAACCAGCTCATTGCTGAGGCCCCTCAGGGTGCCCGGGCCAGAGGAGTCCTGCCCTCTCTGCCTGCTCAGCCCTTCTGGCTGTTCCACCTGGAGCACTGGCCTCCCATTCCTGATGTGTTTAATTTTTCCAAGGTAGCCGTATGTCTGACTCATGTTTGCAGAGCTCGATTTCTGGCTGCAGACAGGCTGGAATTGATTAGTTTATTATTTTTCCCCCCTCTGCCCTGTTGCACATATCCGTGGGAGAGTGGTCAGAACCCTTGGCCAACACTCAAGTCTCTTAAGGAAATTTAAGTTGCTGCTGTGTGCAAGGAGCTTAAAGGTGTTTCAGTGGGAGAGAGGGAAGGAGGAAAAGGATGTTTGCTGTTCCCTCATGTGCCCCTGTGTGTGCTCATCCCTTCCCAAGCAATTGCAGAGCCGATGAGTGCTGGTGGCCCGGGGCAGGAGGAGGCAGTGATGGCTGCTCCTGCCCACAGAGGGACAGGCAGGCTGTTTTGTGCCCAGCGCCCCATCTCCACAGCCTGATCACAGACAGCCTGTGCTGAACTTGCCCCAGGTTGTTGCTGTTTGTATAGACCCAGCTGAGCCTGGTGGGCCACGAGCCTCCCGTCCCTCTCAGTCGGTGGTGGCCCGTGACCCCTGGTTGCAGCTCGGGGCTGTGGAAGTGCTGATCCCTTGCTGAGCTGGCTGGCTCAATAGCCTTGTGGCTGCTTATCTGGATTAATGTGTAACTTAATGGCAGTGCTTAGGCACAGCTCTGGTGTGGTGCTGTGGTACAGGGTGGTGCAGATCTGCTCTCTGATTCCCCCTGCCCATGATAAGGTTCAGGGTTTGCCTGTGCCTGGCACCGGCGCGCGCTGCTGGTAAAGGTTGGCCGTGTCTGGGGAGGAGGGAGGGTCAGCAGAGCCAGGAGGGGAGGGCAGGGCAGTGCTGGGGGTGAGCCAGGAGCCTGCCCTGCACAGGGTCTGCGTGTGCCAGACCCCGGGCTCTGGTCCTGAAGAGCACAGCCCTGGGGGGTGATGGAAGGGAGGGTTTTTTCTTTTCCCCTGTTCGTGGCATCCCAGACTCATGGCATTGCTTTTCTGCTGACACATAGGAAGGCGTCACACAGGCTGGGATTTGATGGGCAGTCTCTTAGGTGTTAAATAAGTTCATAGATAGAGGGATGATTTTTTTCCAGTGAAGTCATTCCCTACACTGATAATGGAATCAGTTAATTTATTTACAGCAGCTGTATTACCAGTTTGCTTGTTAGGCGGAAGAAAATCATATAAAAATGTTGTGTATTCCAAGGTTGCATAGCTCACAACAAAGCTAATAAATGTCTTGGGACATCAGAGTTCTTGCAAAATCCCATAGGTAATGGTCTGTGTGTTGGAAGTTCAAAGTTGCACCCTCTCTCTGATAGCTTTTTTGCTTCTGATAAAACACAGCAGCTGGAGAGGCCATTCAATGTTGCCTTTAATTATTGCAGACAAGAACAGCTCTGCAATCTGTGGAGGCAAAGCTGCTGTGGGTCTTAAATGGCACTGCATGGTGAGAGTACCCTTGGCAAGGAGCTCTGAGCTGCTGCCTTTGAAAATCTCGGACAACAATCATCCCACATGATTGAAGAATTCCAGCTTGGAGAGTTTTTTAGGAGTTGAAAGGGCTGGCAAGCCAGGCAGATGCATAGTGTGGAGGTGGGGCTGTGGCTGTGCTCCTTCCCCGGCTGCTGGCATGGCTGCTTTCCCAGGACCTGGCAATGTGCAGAAAAGAAACCACAGCAGGGACAGTCTCGAGGTATTGCTACTGAGTGATCTCTC
The DNA here is from genome assembly GCA_013400635.1 of Hypocryptadius cinnamomeus. Taxonomy (NCBI): domain Eukaryota; kingdom Metazoa; phylum Chordata; class Aves; order Passeriformes; family Zosteropidae; genus Hypocryptadius; species Hypocryptadius cinnamomeus. The sequence continues at coordinate 11,354 of VYZP01007383.1, read as the reverse complement.
CATGGTCTCCATGGTGCAAATCACGTTTGCTGCAAAGCAGCCTTTGTACGGTCAGGGCTGAGGCAGCTCGGGATGCTTTATTCCCACCTGGCATTGCAGAGATCAGCCTGTCTCTGGGCCTTGTAGCCCCGGTGAGAGTGGGAACAGCAGGTTCATGCCAGGCCAAAGGCCACAGCTCTGGAGGTGGCTGTGTCCTGCTGAGCAGGGCAGTCCTGGCGGGGCGGGGTGTCGCACTCTGCCCCTGCCGTGCCCCTCCCTGGTGGCTGCTGGGTGCCCCCACCTGCCCTGCGGAGGTCGGAGGCAGGGACAGGCTCGGCACAGGCCAGCCCTCCACGGCGCTGAGAATCCCTGCCCTGGGCTCTGCCGTGCCTCCCGTGCGGGTCCCCTGGGACGCAGCATCGTGGGCGAGCTCGGCTGGGATCAGGGCTTTCCCCGAGCTGGTTTTTTCAGACGATGTAAACAGGACATGCTGGACCGTGCTCTAGCCATAAATGGCAGCGGGAGATGTGCCGCGGGTCTCGCTGAACGGAGCGGGGAGCGCCCGCTGTCCTGGATGCTGCAGCGCAGCCCCTGCCCCGTGTGCGACTGGGCGAACACAGCCCCTGCCCTGCCCCGTGTGCGGCCGGGCGGACACAGCCCCTGCCCTGCCCTGCCCCGTGTGAGGCTCCTCGCAGCCCCTGCCCCGTGTGCGGCCGGGCGAGCAGAGCAGAGCCCCTGCCCCGTGTGCGGCTCCTCGCAGCCCCTTCCCTGCCCCGTGTGCGGCTGGGCGAACACAGCCCCTGCCCTGCCCCGTGTGCGGCTCCTCGCAGCCCCTGCCCTGCCCCGTGTGCGGCTCCTCGCAGCCCCTTCCCTGCCCCGTGTGCGGCTCCTCGCAGCCCGGGCCAGCCTGGTGTGACCGGCAAAGCACTGACCTGGAACAGCCTCTCGGACCCCCTTGGAACGGCTCCCTTGCAGCAGACATGAGGCTGTACATGTGATAACCCTTTTTGTTCAGCCACGCTGAACTTGTAAAACATGCTTGAAAAATCAGGTCTTTGGTTTTTCGGGGGGAAATAGCCAAAACAACAGAACCTGTTCTCTTTTTCTCCATCAAAGTCAGGGTGTTAAAACTCCAGACGGTGCAGTTTGCAGTGTGTGAACTGAGTCAGTAGATCCATTACTCTTAAGTTGTTTTTTAACAGTTTCCAATGGGTACTGTCCAATGGGTATAATCTCCTAATTTGGAAGACTACCCAATCAAAATTATTTCAAAATCTATTTGACTGGTGTTTGATGTATATGGAAATTTTAAATCCAAATCCCACCTGTCTCCTGTTCTCTGCTGTGGTCTGACTGCATTCCAGATTGCTTCCAGCTGGTGAAGGACAGCCCTGGTGAAACTCCCTATTGGCTGCATTTCCTCGGCAGCACCACTCCACGTGTCCCCATTTTCCTGCATGTCCTATGACTGCCTGTTTGAGCAGGATGCCCAGGCTGGTGGCAGGGCCTGCCTGCAGTAGAGGATTTCCTTTGTCTCCTGCAGCTGTTCCAGTTCCCATGGCCCAGGGGATGAGGAGTTGTCTCAAGCAGCCCATGTCCTTCCCTGCCCTCCTGCTTCAAGGACAGCGCCGGGGAGGATCTGCCTGTTTTTCCTCTCCCTTGCTTGCCCAAGCGTTCACTTAATTCTTATTTATTATTTTTTTTAACGAAAGCTCTCCCTCTGTTTGTTCATCCTGATCCTACATGAGCACTGGGCTCAGGCCCTGGGATTCCTGACGCCTTCAGAGGGTGTCCGGGAGGCAGGAATTCCCACCCCTTTGTCTCCTAATGAACCGAAGGAACAAACGCCGAGCTGGAAGTGTTTGGAAGGGTAAATGTTTGCTGTGGTAGCAGCAGCCGGTGCTGCCAGCCCCGAGGTCGGGTCGGTGTCGGTGTCAGCGCCTGCTGAAGAGCCTTTGATTGCTCGTTTGTGTGCGGGGTGGTGGCTGCGCGGTGGTGCTCTGCCCGCACGGGAATGGATGCTCTGCTCCTCCTGGGGAGCCTCTGTGCTGCTCCTGGTGAAGGGAGCGGGGTGGGGAGAGCAGACTGGCTGGAGATGGGCACGGAGGGATGGAAAATAGACAGGACATGCAGTCATGTGCAATCGCATCTCCTGAATGGCAATTAAAGTAGGAGAGTCTGAATCTCTCGAGGAAGGGTAATATTTAACTTGGCAAATGCTTGTTATGCTCTGTGCTCCAGCCTGCACGTGTCACTGTGCCCTTCCTCAGAGAGGAACTGCAGCAGAAACCTGGATTGCTCTTGGGATGGATTTGCACAGCCCAGTGTGGTTTTACAGCCATCCCTGGCATTACTGCCCCGGTGCACAGGTAAACCGTGTGCTCCTGGCTTTCCCCCTGCTCGGAGCTGGGTGCTGGCGCTGCACCTGCGTGGCCTGGGGCTCAGCCCCACTGCCAGCCTTGCCTGCTGGCGGGGTGCAGAGCTCCTGCCACGGGTGCTTTGGTGCTGTGGATGTTTTGTGAGTTCCCTTGGCCTTCTGGGTTTTCCCATGTGTGCAGAGCACGTTGTGCTGCTCTTGCTGGGTGTCCTGTAGCAGTGTGGTGGCACAAACACCTTCGTGCAGGCAGCTGTGGGAGTGCAAACGGAAGTTGCCACCTTAAACATGTGCATGAAAAATTTAGAATCTCTTAGTATAATATGGACTTTCCTCCCCTTGCTGAGGCTTCCCCAGGGTCATTTTTCTGTAAGACAGTTCAGATAGAAATTTCCCATATCCAGGTTTTGACTGAGTATCACTTTAGCCTCCCATCTTCCTGCTTGCTGTGTGCACGTGCAAGCTGCCAACTCGCCAATTTTGGGAACAAGTGGTTTGTAATTACCAGCTCAGTGCTGCTGCTGCACTGTTAATTCTTAGACCATTTAATGTATCAAATTATTCCTTCCTGTGCTATTTAGAGGTAAAGGGCTAAGTAACAGTGATGGCATTAATATTAAATTCTCTAAAACTAATAGGAACCTCTTATTTAATTGTTCTGGCACTCAGCATGTCTGGGGAATACAGTGCCACTGGAAAGCTAATGGAGACAGAGGTCTCATGGTGTATTAACGCTGGGATGCTGCTACTTTTCCTAGTTGGGTTATTTATGAGTTAAGACTATCGTAACTGTCTATCAGTGCCTTAGAGGCTTAGTTTGATTAAACCCCTTTATATTGCTAATGCTAATGGAGCTGGATTGATGCTGGGGATCTGCGGGGAGAGCTTAGCAAAAGGCTTAACGTAGACATGACTCTGCTGGTTTTGCTGTCTTTGGACCCTGCGGGAGGTGTCTGCAGCGGGCAGGACCTCCCAGCCCTGGCAGGGTGACTGCCACCCACCCTGCTGCCTGCGGGACCCTCACCCCTTCAAGTCACTGCTGCATCTCCCACGTGAGGTGTCCCATGAGCTCTGCTGGGCACCTTGTGCCCACTCCAAGCATCTGGTAGAGCGTTCAGCAGGAGTTTCTCTGGTGGTGTGTTGGTTTGTGGCTGTGCTGCTAGAAATGGGGGCTCTGAGGGCCGGCAGGGATTGTCCTTGCTGGTACGGGGCTCCAGGTGCTGGCAGGAGAAGGCTGCACGTAGCAGTGAGACCATGATGAACTCAAACAGCCCCTCTGTGCTTCTGCACAGATGCACTAATGAATGGGAAAAATGCTGAATGTGACAGAAAGCCCTAAATCTCAAAGCAGAGGAAGGCCAGCTCCTTCCTCAGGAAAGCCTGGCTGCCGTGCTGGGCGCTGATACTGCTGCAGGCACGCAGGGCTGCTGTGAGCCACTTGGCCCCTCTTCCTGCCCCCGGCTGCAGCGGCTGTCTGTCCCAGCTCGGGGCACCCCGCTGTCCCCTGCAGTGGGATGCTGTGGGAAGGTCCCTTCCGCAGCAGTGGAAGCGTGTTGGGGTCAGGAGTGGGACGGGTCAGGTCTGTCCCTGTCCTGTGTCGGTGGCTGGCATAGATCACAGTCAGTCCTCTTCCGAATCAGCTCCCAAGCTGCAAATTACCCTGTTGCCTCTTCTAGTATGTATCATCATGATGAAACTAATTTTCCATGGGAGAGTCAGCTGTTTCTTGATTAGAAGTGCTCCGAAAATACTAACAGAGAAATGATTACAGGAAGACTTCAGTGCTCATTTATGTAATTGGACTTTACTTCCCTGGCTGAAGTTGTTGCATCCACTCCTGGCTTGAGTGAGCACTTGCTCTCCCAGTTTGCTTGTGAGCAGAGAGGTTAGGGTGCAACATCCCAAGGGGTGCCGTGCCCTGGAGTGCAGCCTTGTGCCTCTGTTCCAGCTGGTGACAAGCTGTCATGTTTTCCATGTGTTTAAATCACAGCAGGGTTGACTTGTCCTTTAATGAACCAACAAGAATAATCTTCAGGCAGTTATTTGGGCAAATGGATTCTTAAATTCTGCTTGTTTTCTGGGTGGGGAGTGAGGGTTTGCTGGAAATTAATAGAAGAAGGGACAAGTCCCCTCCCATCCTGTCCTTGTCCAGCTGCCCAGTGGCAGCAGCCAGGCTGTTATCACTCCATGCGTGTGCTCTGAAGTGCCGCATGCTCAGAGGGAAGAAAGGCAGAAGGCCGATGTAATTTTCGAGATCATCCTGTGTGATGAGATTAGCAATATATCACAACAGGGAGAATTGCTTTCTGGCTGAACCATGGTTCAGGCCAAGCCCACCACGAGCCTGTGTCTGCAGCAGTGGATGCTCAGGGGCGATGGGCATCTGCTCTGGGAAACACCTCTGGGAACAGGGGCCCTGGGCTCTGTAGGGTCGGCCAGGTCAGGCTTAATAAATTTAAAACATGGCTAATTTGCTCATCAAAAGGGCAGTAAATGGAGTAGGAGTGAGATTTGAGCTCGGTACAGCGATTCCCAAATGTTGGTGCAGCCCCAGCCCTGGCCACAGCAGCCCCTGGAGCTAATCTAAGCACTTTGTGTGCACAGGGAGTGAAATGTTTATAATAACGTGGTTTAAATCCGATTTTCTGACCTGAAAGAATGGCGTGTTCTGGATAAACACAGTGTTTGTGAAGCTTATCTCATGGAGGTGGTTTGTTTTGGGGGTAGGAGAAGGGGCTCTGGTCTCTGGTCATGGGGGGCTGTTGGTGTTGGGTGTTTGGCGTGTTGATGGCACACCATCCTTGGCCAGGTATCTCCTTAATCATCTGCTTAAAGGGGTTAATATGTGAAAAGGCAACTGCTGCCCGACACAAAGCTGGTGTTGTTCCTGCCCTGCTCCCCTGGGATGGTGGCTGCTGTGACAGTCTGCTCAGGATTCCCGCTGCAGCTCGGAGCAGCCCGGCCCTGCGAGCCGTGTCATGTGGCTGTGGCGAGGCCCTGCTCCGTCTGCCGCCGTGGAGGGGAACAAACGGCGCTTTCACTGCGCCCGACAAGCCTCCCTCTTCCTCAAATTAACCAGGGATTGGATGCTGATTTGTCTCTCCTGTTCTTTCATGCTTCACCAAACCTGGATCTGCTTTACCCAGCAAGTAGAATCATAATGAAGTAGAAAATGAAATAACTTGATCAGCATCAGCGAGTTGTTTTTCACTGCTGACCCAGCTCCGTGTGGGCTGGAAGATGCAGACTGGCTGCCCCTTCCTGCAGCAGCCTGGGCCCGACAACCAGCTCAGCTGAGTAGCTTCAGCCCCCCATGGCTCTGTGCAGAGGAGAGAAGCGGTGCCTGGCTCTTGAGCAGCCTTTGTGTTTTTGGGAGGGCTGCTGGGCTCTCTGTGCTTGCTGGAGGCGGTGCTGGGGCTGTGGTGCCGCTGACAGTCCGTGCCCTGCCGTGCTTGCCTGGCTCTGGGGATGCTGTTCCCGTGGCTGCATGCGCTGCTTGCTGCTGCCTCCTGGTAGGGCCTGGTGCCAGCAGCGGGGTGGATGCTGTCACTGGGACGTGGCCTTGGGGACCAGGTGCCCTGAGCACCAGCCCTTAGCGTGGCACACCCGAGGCAGGGCTGTGACTGGGCTGACAAGCTGAAGGAAAAGCTTGTATTCCTCTGGGAGACCTGCATGGGCAGGTCAGGCTGGGGCTGCCCCGTGCATCCTGCCCTACACCCCAAGGCTCTGACAGCCCGACTGCATCAGCGCTGCTCACTGCTAACCCCAAACAGCCCATTCCTGACAACAGCAGCAACTCCTGTTTTCATAGATCCTGGTGGGCAGCTGCCTGGCAGGGCTGGGGCTGTGCTGGGCAGGGATGCTGGGGCTGCACTGCTGCAGCAGGGAGGTGATGCCATATCGTGCTGAGCCCTGAGCTGATGACTGCGAACTTAGGAAGGTTTTGGGGCTTGGGTGTAAGGCTTTGCATGCGGAATTTCAGCTACTTCTGTTTCTGGCCTGTGGTGCTGTATCAAAATACCAGCTTTTCCTTGAGCCTTATCCCTGGGCATCTGTTGGAGCAAATTCCCTGTGTTTCTGAGGAGGAGCACCACTTGATACCCCTTGCTGTCATTGCAACAGGGGTGCCTTGCTGAGAAACCGCATCAGAGCTCACATTTAAGCTGTAGCTGCCACCAGCTGAGCTGGCAGTCACTCTGGTTCCAGAGCTGGCCCCACAACAGGTGGGTGAGCCAAGAGGGTTTGGGCTTTGTCTGTGCCAGCTCCTCTCATTGCTGCTGTAACCGCTGGCTTAAGGTGCCATCACTGGCCCGACTGCTCAGGGTACATGTATGGGAAGGAAGGGGCTGGAAATGGACATGTAAAATTGCATTTCAAGATGTTTGGTTGCCAAGCACTTCATGCAGTTGACCCCCTTCTTTCTGAAAATCCAGTGATTCCCCATGGCTCAGAGACAAGCTGGGCGTGGGCAGCAGCCAGGCAGGGCGTTGGGCTCTGGGCATGACATGGGGCTCCATCCCCCTTTCAAATATTTACTTTACTGTGGGAAAACAAAATACAGTTGGGATTGGGAAATGTGTCTGGGCAGCCTTGCTGGAGCTGCCTCAGTGTGTGGGTGCAGAAGAGGGGCAGCCCGTGGGGGTGCAGGGGGTGTGCCCTGGGGTGGGGACCCTGCTCTCCGGTGGCGGTGCCGTATCCAACCTGTGCTCCCGGTGACTCCAGCCATGAGTGCTCCTTCCTGGCCCTGGTAGCTGCTGGTTTCAGGCTGTGATATGCCTGCTGTACAAATGACCTGTCTGGTATGGGTGTTTCCTGGTGACATTGCATCAGCTACTGCCCTCCTCTGAGCAGAGTCTCTGTTGTTTCCTTGGCCCGGTGCCCTCTTTATCCCTCCTGGAGTGTCTTTTGACCTGGTTTTTTAATTACTAGTGCAGAATAGGCCTTCTAGGTTGCCCCTTCTTGGTATCTTCATGTCAAGATTTTATTTGTTTTCCACTTCATTCTTAAGCCTCAAACTACACTGAGAGGGCTGTGGCTGGCACAGTGATGCTGGCGAGGGGTGCTGTGCTGTGCACGGTGGCTGTCCTGCTGCCCCTGTGGGTGGCTGTCCTGCTGTGCCATGGGAGCTGCTGGGGACACAGGGCTGTGCTTGCTGCTGTTCGCTTTGGGGCCTGGTCCTGCCAGCTGGGTGTCAGCTTAAACTGAAACCTAATCAGGCTCAGCCTGAGCTGTGCCAGGGCACGGGGTCAGCAGGAGAGGAGAGGGGGAAGAAACGTGGCTGGGGGTCTGCCCTGGGGACCCAGGGCTTGTGCTGCTGCCTGCCCAGGGGTGTGACATGCTGGGGGCTCGGAGCCTGGTGTGGGGATGCTTTTGTGGTGCCTGTTGGGGTGCCTCTGCCAGGCAAGTGCCAGCCCTCAGTGCTGCAGTCTGGAACGGCTGCCATTCTGCAGGCACACAGCTGGGTTTCCTCTTATAACGACATTTCCTAATTAAACCTCCCTAATTAAGCAGCCAAAGGTGCTGTTGGTTAAGCTGCAGTGCTGTCTCACAGCCTGGTAGTCAGGTTTGGCCGGGTACATCCCCTTGTCACCCAGCCAGGTTCCCAAACGTGCCCCACGCCTCCACTGCCCAATTCCCTGCCCAATTCCCAGCTCTGCCGGGCACGTGCAGCCCGGGGATCCTTCTGGCATGAGGGGGCTGAAATCAAGCAGGAGGCTGGGAGTGCTTCCAAAAGACCCCGATTTCTTTTCCCTGCAAAAGCTGATGCTCATGGAAATATTCCTTTTTCTTCCCTTGCAGTGAACACCTACCTCTTCATGATGCAAGCCCAGGGCATCATGATCCGTGAGAACATGCGAACTATAGGAGCTCAGGTGTACGAGCAGGTGGTCCGCAGTGCCTATGCCAAGAGGAACAGCAGTGTGAATGACTCAGGTATTTCTTGAATAACTGTAATTTTGATTCAAGGTCCCATTCTCATTGAAAATTAAGTTGAAGGCATTATTTTATACTGCTAAATGCAGGGTGGAAGCTTTGATTAATTGTCTGCAGCTTTTATTTTTATATATAAAAATATATATGTAACATAAAAATACCCTATATATATAGAAATACTGTCAAAATATAAAAATATTTATTTTTTTTATATATGTAAAAAGTTCAAATGCTTCTAATTTGTATAAAGGGTGAAAATCTTGAAAGGTCTGAAGTGATGCGAAGTGATGGGATTTGAGCTGAAAACCTCTTTGCTTTCCAGGAATTCAACTTGTAGCTTCAACCAGTCTGAGGGTAAACACTTTCAAATTCAGTGCAAGGATCCGGTTTCATATTTAAAAAACACCTTCCCAGGCATGCGCCTGCGCAGAGCCCTGGCTCTGGGCACGTGGAGGAGCCTGTGCTCGTAAGCTTCACTCTTCCCGTGCAAGAATGAGCCGAGATGACTCGGCTGGAGATCTGCCACAGATAATCCACTGAACTCCGGGCAGGATGCGGGGAGTGGAGCGCGGGCTCGCCCTCCCAGCCTCGTCATCATCCACGCACAGGAGCATGTGGGGTTCTGAGCTGTGCTGTCAGTGTGGGGCAGTGAGGCACAGCTGCCCCTGGCTGTGTGTGAGGCGTTGCTGCTGGGCTGGTGACACCCAGCCTGTCCCTTCCCTGCTGGCACGTCCCCGCAGCCTCACGCCGGTGTGTTGGCATCGGGCTGCTGTGGGGAGCTCAGCTCGGCTCCTCGCCCGCCGGAGCTCAGCAGCAGGGGCTGACAGAGTTTTACAAGGCAAGATCATTTTCTCATTAGCAGAAGTATGAGCCGTGTCCTCGCTGCCCAGCCTGCTGAGGTGCAGCCACCAGCTCAGCTGTGCCCTGGCTGGGGATGGCACAGGAGGGGAATTATCGACTTATGCAGGAGATGAACACCCCGGGTCACCTCCTGTGCTGCACGAAGTCAGCCAGGGCAGCCACCCTGGGCTATTTTTAAGACTGGAAACATCAAGTAAAGCAGAGGCAGGGTGAGGAAGTGGCTGATCTCCTGAATGGAGGAGGGTTAGATGCTCCATGCTGCTGCTTGAGGTGGTGAGAGCCTTCATCCTGCTGGGGCTCTGGCCTGGGGGGCTTCAAGTGATCCAGGAACCTGTGTCCTCCTGCAGCAGGCAGGGAACCGGTGACCACAGTGCCAGTGGCACCAGTGCTGCTGCTGCCATACTGGGCTTTGCTTGAACCTCGTGCCAGTCCCAGCTGCGCAGGCACATGAGGACACCGTCCCTCCCCAGGAGCCCCAGCCACGAGGACAGTTTTAGCACACACAAGCACTGTGCACCGTCCTTGGGCGACCTTCCCTGGCAGGCAGGTCAGAGCAGACACAGGATGGGTGGTGGTGACGTCTGGAAGGCACTTGGTGCTCTGGCCACAAGGACTGCATGAACCCTGGGGTCAGAACCTTCCCTCCCTGACAGATTTTGGGTGCCTGGGTGGGTGTCACTGCCTGGGGAGTGCATTGTCCCCACACTGCTGTGGGCAGTGAGGCCGTGTGACAGCTGCGAGAGGAAACCCAGCAGAAAAGGCAGCCCTTGGTGCAAAACAGAGCAGTTGAGCTTCACTGTGGGCTGGGACCTGGGCTGAGTACTGCGGGTGTCCTCTGGTAATGGGAGTTTACAGGGAAAATTGCTTATGGAAATTTGGAACAGTATCAAGCATCCAAAATAACATCTATCCTACTTGAAAAGCCCTTAGGTTCTGTGTACAGCCCATCTTGAGTTTTGAGATAGTTTGGATACTGTTTAGTTGTGTGAATAAACAACGTTACTGACATGATGTTACATACTAGCACAGCAAATGGCTTGTTCTGGTGGAAAACCCTCAAACATCTTCAGGTGTAGCAGGCTGCAGGGTGCTGCCCGGGAGGTTAAAGGATGTGGGCACTGCCAGGACTGGGGGGCTCCTCTGCTCTTGCACGGCAGGAAGCAGAGGAAAATCTGTGTGTAATGTGATAGTTTTTATTGATCCTTTGAGGAGGATCCAGGCAGGATTGCCCTGTGCAGGATACTGCACTGGCAGTCCTAGCTGGCATTGAGACTTGCCTGAGGACTTGCCTCTCTCCTGTTGGGAAAGGACCTGCTGGAGGAGCACATCCCCTCTTGCTGTGCCAGGGTCCTTCAGGGACAAGGCACTGGTAGCTTTTCCTTTCAAGAGCCACATGCTCCTTTGTGATTCCTAAAGGCAGTGCTCAAAATTCCTCCTTTGGCCAGAAAATGCAAAGGTTTCTTTGATGTGGTGCTAAGGCTGCTGGGGCTTCTCCAGGCACCTGTCCCTGGATGGGGATGAGCACCCAGCTGGGTTGCAAGCCTAGAGCACTGGGGACACAGCTGTGCTGTTGGGGACATCCTCAGCTGTGACTGACTTTGGAGTCTGCTCACAGTGGCATGGGGAGGTGGCTGGAAATAACAGATCTATAGCTCAGGTGAAAAGGTTGGGTTTTTTTTCCTCCAGATTATCCTCTTGATCTGAGCCACAATGACACCTTTCTGCAAGCCACAACGTTTCTTCCTGAAGACTTTACCTACTTCCCCAACAATACCTGTCCTGAGAGGCTCCCTTCTATGAGTGAGTAGCATCCTGTCGCCCTGTGCCCCTCTCCTGCTCCCCATGGCTTTGGAGAGCACACAGTGGCATTCCCAGTCTCACCACCACTGCACCTTTCCCTGCCAGGCACCTAGGGATGAATGGGAGCACTGTTCAGAGCCAGCTCCCTCCTGGGAAATCATTGTTTACCCACCCTCAGGAATTAATCCCTGCTGTGTCGGAGGCATGTCTCCCTGCTGAAGTAGGAGCCCATTGCCTGGCAAACACAAACAAAAGAGGGATTGTGTGCTGGGAGCCGGTGAAAAGACTCTGCCAGCCCTTTTCCAGGGGCAGTGACGGCGGGGTGGCTCCCTTGTGCCTCGGCAGTGCTGCCTGTCCCAGCCCCGAGCTGTGCCCGGGCTGCTGTGGGAGATGGGCTGGACACCCC